>ONZH01006584.1:0-20457 GCA_900303285.1 Rhinella marina | reverse complement strand
GTTTTTATGGACGTGGCGATACCTAATATGTATATTTTTGTGGCTGAGCTGGTCTCCTGGGCTTCGCTAGATGGAGTCCCGAGCCCTCTGGGCAAGGCTCGGGGCTTCCATCTCAACCATTGGCCCCCCACGCCTCACGGGACTCGATGGCTTTAAAAAGCTGCAGCAATTGCCATGTATGCCGCGGTCAGCGTGACCGCGCATACAAGGGGTTAATCCGCCGGCATCGGTGTATCACCGGTGCTGGCGGATACAGCAGAGGCCCGGCTGTTAGTATCAGCCGGGCCCCTGCTGCAGATTGGCGGCAGCAGTGGCAGCAGTAGCACGTTAACCCTAGGACGAGAATGCTCGTCCTAGGGCGTTAAGTAATGCCATATTAGGACGAGCATTCTCGTCCTAGGTCGGCAAGGTGTTAAAGAGTAAGTAACTTTTGAATAACTTTTTGTTAAAATGTCACTATGTTATAAACACATTTTGTATACAGGTGGGCATTATGTGGATACAACCTAAAATGGTAATGGTTGGTAATATTAACTTCAGTTTGTTGCACATTAGTATATGGGCACAGATGGGTGGTGACCATGGTGGCCATTTTGAAGTTGGCCATTTTGGATCCAACTTTAGTTTTTTCAATGGGAAGAGGTTATGTGACGCATCATACTTATTGAGAACTTCACAAGAAAACAATGATGTGCCTTGGTTTTAATGTAACTTTATTCTTTCATGAGTTATTTACAAGTTTTGACCACTTATAAAATGTGTTCAAAGTGCTGCCCATTGTGTTGGGTTGTCAATACAAACCCTCTTCTCCCACTCTTCACACACTGATAGCAACACCGCAGAAGAAATGCTAGCACAGGCTTCCAGTATCCCATAGTCACATCTCGTATCGTCACAGCATAGACAATTGCCTTCAGATGACCCCAAAGATAAAAGTCTAAGGGGGACAGATCGGGAGACCTTGAGGGCCATCAACTGCTACAATGATGATGTGTTTCCCTCTTTATGCACTGAAGCTGGCACGTTCCCTGAGTTTTTCCAGCAAGATGGCGCACCACCACATTATGGGTGTCAGGTCCGAGCATTCCTAGATGAACAGTTTCCTGGAAAGTGGATTGGTCATGGTGGGCCAGTTGAATGGCCCCCAAGGTCTCCCTATCTGACCTCCTTAGACTTTTATCTTTGGGGTCATCTGAAGGCAATTGTCTATGCTGTGAAGATACGAGATGTGCAGCACCTGAATCTACCGATACTGGAAGCCTGTGCTAGCATTTATTTTGCGGTGTTGCTATCAGTGTGTGAAGAGTGGGAGAAGAGGGTTGCATTGACAATCCAACACAATGGGCAGCACTTTGAACACATTTTATAGGTGGTCAGAAACTTGTAAATAACTCATGAAAGAATAAAGTTTCGTTAAAACCAAGCACACCATTGTTTTTCTTGTGAAATTCTCAATAAGTTTGATGTCACATGACCCTCTTCCCATTGAAAAAACTAAAGTTGGATCCAAAATGGCCGACTTCAAAATGGCCGCCATGGTCACCACCCCATCTTGAAAAGTTTCCCCCCTCCCATATACTAATGTGCCTCAAACAGGAAGTTAATATCACCAACCATTCCCATTTTATTTAGGTGTATCTATATAAATGGCCCACCCTGTACTTCATTAATGGTTTTTGTATTTTTAATAGACTCCCCCTTAAAGCGCACCTTTCCCTGTGCACTTAAAATTGACATTGTCAGCAGTGTACGGAGTACACAATTTCTCAATGGGGCCACAATGCAGGGAGTACAGGCAGAGGGCCCGTGACCCCTGGAGGTTTACTAAATGCTGGCATAGCACATGGGTACCCTGTAACCATGTACGATGGCAGGATTAGCTGAGCGGAGCGGGCTCCTGTCAGTGCCTGCTTCGCTAAGTTAATGTAGGGCTCTTAGCTTAGCGAAGGAGGCATAGGCTGTCATAGGACATGGTTACAGGCTACAGCAATGTGTGCTCCTGGCTGTACTCCATGCACTGCTGCTCCATTGAGAAAATTTGTACTTCATACTTTGTATACCGCTGATACGTCAGCGGTGTACTGAAAAGTCAATTTTAAGTGCTTTAATAATAAAGTATATTACAAAATGTGTTATTATGACATTAGGGACATTTTAACAAATATTTATTCAAAATTTAGTTTGCTCTTTAAATGCTCAGGTTAGTCTATGAACAGTTTTATAATAAACAAGGACACCTCTGCAGAAGCTATGGCAGTTCATGTAACTTATGTGTCTCAATTCTTTCTTAACATCTTTTTATCCTACTCTGATATCTGCTCTTTCTCATCTGAAGAATCTAAAATAGAAAATGAAGCAGTTCTGCAAATAGTCTTGATTAAAATTATCCTACTAGATAGTATTGTGATGCAAGACATACAGAACAAGCTATCCAATATTGCTAAGAACTGTGTCGGGAGCCATACTACAGTATGCAGTATCGTGAAAGGGCTGTAGAATAGTTGGCCATTGCATCAGGAAATCCCGTACACTTGCCTTTTATGATAAAAGGGTTCTCTGGGCTTTTTTTTAAATAAAAACTGCCCTTTCTTTTACACTGTGGAAAAAAGATTGTTTAATTAATACTTACTATTACTGATACCACCATCCTCCCTGCTCTCACACAGGCTGCAAGCTCTTACACTCTGGTCCCAACCAGATGCATGGGATTCTTTTTCTGTTGAGTTTTATAATATAGAACTGATCAAGAAAAGAAGTTCACATATCCAGTCTGGACCCAGGAGGCAGATCCCGCACCCTGTTTGAGTGCAGCAGGGATGGGGGCATCGGCAATGCGTGGGACAGTTATAGTAAGTATTAACTAAGCTGTCTTTCTTCCATAGGTTAGAAGGAAGGGTAAATTTTATATAAAGTCATGAGAAGCCATTTTAAAAGGCACTGCAGCAATTTCTATATAGTGCAGAATGGGCAATTATTAAAAAAATAATGTTGAAGCGCTTGTGTATACCTTGTGTATACTAGTTTTAATTTAAGTGCCATTTAAAGGTTATGTCGCATCTTGATTCCTTCTTCCCCTGAGATATGCTTCTACTCATCCTACATTTTCCATCTTGCTTTTTATCTTGGATTTTCATCATTAAATGTATACACCCATCTCGGACACTGGGGCACATTGCTAGGCTATGCCCCCAATGTCTAATCGGCACGGGTCCCTCCTGTGGAACCTGCACCTATACTTAGAACGGAGCTCGCAAAGTGCCGGAGAGCACTTCGTGCATGAGCGGCAGCCCTCCATTGATTTCTATGGGACTGGAGAAAATAGCTGAGTGCTGACCCAGCTACTGTATAGTCCCATAGAAGTGAATGGAAAGTATTTTTATGCTACCAGTACTGCTAGTTTTTTTTTTAAACAGCTATTAACAGCTTTCAGGATTTTTGCTTTAAAAATGGTTTATGGGATAACCCATTCACAAATCAATGAAACAGATATGCACGCCTACCACTGTTAACATCTGTGCGTTCTTCTATATCTTCTTCAACTTCAAGAGAGCTTGATTTTTTGGGTTTCTTTTTCTCTTTAGGATTAGGTTCTGGTGATGACAGCAAATATGTAGTTTAGAATAGTATATATGTTTAGTATATATAATTGTTAGATATGTAATGCAGTTTATTTAACTAAATGAAACCCATATCCTAAATGAATGAGACTGCTTTGATTAAGTTCTGTTGGAACTAACTTTTCTTACAATGATGTGCCTGAAGTTGCTTTTAAAGGAACCAGCTTGCACATTCATTGGTTGGGTACAATCTCAAACAATACATACTACATAGGCATTAGAAACTAAGCCACTAGTGACTGCCCATACATGCTTTTATGGTGGCCACTAATATGCTTTAAACCTGCACCATAGCCTTTTTACAGCAGTTAAGCTTTAGCCAAGCAGGGGTGCTTAATGCTGGTATCTAAAAAAAAAACCAATCTTAGCTGTTTAACCCCATAGATGCCACAGTTAATAGCAACCGCAGCATCTAATTGGTTTCTATGGGAGGGAGATTCCTCTGTCACCCAGTACTTTGCAAATACGATCGTCAGGGGGTGATGTCACCAGGTCTATTAAAGGCCACAAGGTCTTCCTTCAATGTATGCCTATTATATCATCGCACAGCCTAATAGTTTAACTGTGAGTTTCCTACAGCCAGCATAATACACTGTACATAAGTAGTACATTGTATTATGTAAGTGATCAAAGGATTGCATGTCAAAGTGCCCTTGTGAAACTGTTAAGTGGTAAAAGTAAAAATGAAAGTTTTATTAAGAAAATCCCCAAGTAAAAATAGAAAAATCTAACTTTTCCCTTAAAGTTTTAAAATGGAAAAAATTAGAAAAAATAGAATTGCCTCCACATAGTTTATTCAATGCATCTGTAACTAACTGAAGTATACAATGATAATGTAATTTATCCCACATGGTGACTGCTATAAAACAAAAAAAAAGTCAGAATTTCTGTTTTTGCTTATACGTCATATGAAGAATAGAATAAAAATCAATCAAACGCCATATGTGCCCCAAAATAGTACCAATGAAGACTACAAGTCATCTCGCAAAATAAAGCTCTCAAACAGCTGTGTCAAAACAAAAATAAATAAGTTAAGTTTTTTTGTCTTTTAACCCCTTCAGGACCCTTCCATTTTTCACCTTAAAGGGGTTCTCCGGGAATTAAGAAAATAAAAATACCTAAATATTACTTTATTATAAATATATTCCCAAATATTTTTCATTAGCTATATTGGTTCGTTTTGTCTAGGGAGCAATCATTAGTAACATAGTAACATAGTTTATAAGGCCAAAAAAAGACATCTGTCCATCCAGTCCGGCCTGTTATCCTGCAAGTTGATCCAGAGGAAGACAAAAAACCCCTGTGAGGTAAAAGCCAATTTTCCCCCCTTTAGAGGGAAAAATTTCTTCCCGACTCCAATCAGGCAATCAGAATTACTCCCTGGATTAACGACCCATCTCTAGTAACTATAACCTGTAATATTGAACTCTTTTAGTGAACTTACCATCACCACCTCCTCAGGCAGAGAGTTCCATAGTCTCACTGCTCTTAAATTAGGAGAAATAAAATGGCTGTCGTCCCATTAGTACACACAAAACCTGTCCTAGTCACACAGCAGGTCAAGTTACTTCACACTGAGTTAAAGAGCTGCCTCATCCTCCTCTCTGCTCTACTTGTCAGAGATTATGATCCTGAATAGAGCTGATAAGATCTTCAGCTGAATCTCTGAAGGAAAGGAGCTCATTAGGAGACATGAAGTACAGAGAGGACGGACAGGACAGACTGTGGTAATGGAGACTGCATACAAATACTGCTGCTCTTTACTCACATCTCCACCATCCTATCTGTACTTCATATCTCCTCATGGACTCCATTCCTACAGAAGCTCATATTAAACTGTATTCAGGACCATAATTCCTGACAATCAGGGCAAAGAGGAGGATGGGGCAGCTCTTTACCTCAGTGTTGTGAAGTAACTTGTCCTGCTATGTTATTAGGACAGGTTTTTGGTGTACTAATAGGGCAACGGCCATTTTATTTCTCCTAATGATTGCTCCCAAAACGAGCCATTATAACTAATGAAGGGTATTTTGATATATATTTATAATATAGTATTATTTAAGTGTTTTCATTTTCTTAATTCCTGGTGAACCCCTTTAGGGACCAGGCCGTTTTTTGGAAATTGGAATGTGTCACTTTATGTGGTAATAACTTTGGAGCGCTTTTACTTATCCAAGCCATTCTGAGATTTTCTTGTGACACATTATACTTCATCATAGTAGTAAATTTCAGTCAATAAATTTCATTTTTATTTTTTTTAAAAATACCAAATTTACAAAAAAATTAAAAAAATCGTAACTTTTCCAAATTTCAACTTCTCTGCTTTTAAAACAGATAGTGATACCTCATATAATAGTTATTACTTTACATTTCCCATATGTCTACTTTATGTTTGGATCATTTTATGAATGCCATTTTATTTTTTGCGGATGTTAGAAGGCTTAGAAGTTTAGAAGCAAATCTTGAAATTTTTTAGAAAATTTCCAAAACCCATGTTTTTAAGGACCAGTTCAGTTATGAAGTCACTGTGGGGCTTACATAATATAAACCACCCATGACCCCATTTTAGAAACTACACCTCTCAAGGTATTCAAAACTGATTTTACAAACTTTGTTTAACCCTTTAGGTGTTCCACAAGAATTAAAGGAAAATTTAGATGAAATTTCAGAATTTCACTTTTTGGCCAGATTTTCCATTTTAATCCAACAAAACTCAATATTATTACCCTGATTCTGTAGTTTACAGAAACAACCCATTTGTGATCGTAAACTGCTGTATGGGCACGCAGCAAGGCACAGAAGGAAAGGAACGCAATATGGTTTTTGAAGGGCAGATTTCACTAGGATAATTTTAAGTTGCCATGTCATATTTGAAGACCCCCTGATGCTCTAGAGTAGAAACTCCAAAAAATGACCCCATTTTGGAAACTACGGGATAAGGTGGCAGTTTTGTTGGTACTATTTTAGGGTATATGATTTTGGTTTTTATTTTTTGTTTTTTATAATGTTCATCTGACAGGTTAGATCATGTGCTATTTTTATAGAGCAGGTTGTTACGGATGCGACAATACCAAATATGACTACTTTTTCTGGTTGTTTCAGTTTTACATAATAAAGCTTTTTTGAAAAAAAAAAATATTTTTTAGTGTCTCCATATGCTGAAAGCCATAGTTTTTTTTATTGTTTGGGCGACTATTTTATGTAGGGGCTATTTTTTTGGGGGATGAGATGACGGCTTTGATTGGCACTATTAGTAACATAGTTTATAAGGCCGAAAAAAAGACATCTGTCCATCCAGTTCGACCTGTTTTCCTACAAGTTGATCCAGAGGAAGGCAAAAAACCCCTGTGCGGTAGAAGCCAATTTTCCTCACTTTAGGGGAAAAAATTCCTTCCCGACTCCAATCAGGCAATCAGAATTACTCCCTGGATCAACAACAACCCATATCTAGTAACTATAACCTGTAATATTATTACCCTCCAGAAATACATCCAGGCCCCTCTTGAACTTTTTTACTGAACTTACCATCACCACCTCCTCGGGCAGAGAGTTCCATAGTCTCACTGCTCTTACCGTAAAGAATCCTCTTCTATTTTTGTGAACAAACCTTCTTTCCTCCAGGCGCAGAGGATGTCCCCTCGTCATGGTTACTGGCCTTGGGATAAAGAGATCATGGGAGAGATCTCTGTACTGACCCCTGATATATTTATACATAGTTATTAGATCTCCCCTCAGTCGTCTTTTTTCTAAAGTGAATAACCCTAATTTTGATAATCTTTCTGGGTACTGTAGTCCACCCATTCCAGCTATGACTTTAGTTGCCCTCCTCTGAACCCTCTCCAGCTCTGCTATGTCTGCCTTGTTCACAGGAGCCCAGAACTGTACACAGTACTCCATGTGTGGTCTGACTAGTGATTTGTAAAGTGGCAGGACTATGTTCTCATCACGGGCATCTATGCCCCTTTTGATGCAACCCATTATCTTATTGGCCTTGGCAGCAGCTGTCTGACACTGGTTTCTGCAGCTTAGTTTGCTGTTCACTAAAATTCCTAGGTCCTTTTCCATGTCAGAGTTACCCAATGTTTTACCATTTAGTATGTACTGGTGACTTGCATTATTCCTTCCCATATGCATAACCTTACATTTGTCAGTGTTAAACCTCATCTGCCACTTCTCTGCCCAAGCCTCCAGTCTATCCAGATCCATCTGTAGCAGTGTACTGTCCTCTTCTGTGTTACTTTACACAGTTTAGTGTCATCTGCAAAAATTGATATTTTACTGTGCAAGCCTTCTACAAGATCATTAATAAATATATTGAAGAGAATAGGGCCCAATACTGACCCCTGTGGTACCCCACTAGTTACAGTGACCCAATCTGAGTATGTACCATTAATAACCACCCTCTGTTTTCTATCACTGAGCCATTTACTTACCCACATACAGACATTTTCTCCAAGGCCAAGCATTCTCATTTTATATACTAACCTTTTATGTGGTACCGTGTCAAATGCTTTGGAGAAGTCCAGATATACGATATCCATTGATTCCCCGCGGTCAAGTCTAGAACTTACCTCCTCATAGAAACTGATTAAATTGGTTTGACACGACCGATCCCTCATGAAGCCATGCTGATATGGAGTTATTTGCTTATTTTCATTGAGGTACTCCAAGATAGCATCTCTTAGAAAACCTTCAAACAGTTTACCCACTACAGATGTTAAACTTACCGGCCTATAGTTCCCGGGCTCTGTTTTTGGACCCTTTTTGAATATTGGCACCACATTTGCTATGCGCCAATCCTGTGGAACACTCCCTGTCAGTATAGAGTCCTTAAATATCAAGTATAAGGGTCTGGCAATGACATTACTTAATTCTCTTAGGATACGTGGGTGTATGCCATCCGGTCCTGGCGATTTGTCTATTTTAATCTTTTTAAGACGCCCCAGTACTTCTTCCTGGGTCAGACAGGACACTTTTAAAGGGGAATTCACTTTTATATTCTGCATTTCATCTGACAGTTTATTTTCCTCAGTGAATACAGTGGAGAAAAAAATATTTAAGAGTTTTGCTTTCTCCTCATCGCTCTCTGCTACTCCCCCCTCACTACTCTGTAAGGGGCCGACACCTTCAGATTTATACTTTTTAGTATTAATATAATTGAAGAACATTTTAGGGTTAGTTTTACTCTCTTTAGCAATTAGTCTTTCAGTCTCTAGTTTAGCTGCTTTTATTTGTCTTTTACAAATTCTATTTTTTTCCTTATAGTTTTTCAATGCTTCCTCGCTCCCCTCCTGTTTTAGTGATTTAAATGCTTTCTTTTTGTCATTTATTGCTTTTTTTACAGTTCTATTTATCCACATTGGTTTTTTCTTGTTTCTTATCATTTTATTCCTATACGGTATGTACCTCTCACAATTAGATATTAGGATGCTTTTAAAAATATCCCATTTTGTGGCTGTATTTTTATTTTCAAGCATTTTGTCCCAGTTAGTTAGACCTATGGCCTCTCTTAGATGGCTAAATTTTGCATTTTTGAAGTTTGGTATTTTTGTTCCTCCCTGAAGAAATGCTTTTTTTAATGACAATTTAAAGGTTATTATTTTATGGTCACTGTTACCCAGGTGTCCCCCAACCTGCACATCTGTTGTTCTGTCAGGTCTATTGGTTAATACTAAGTCCAGTATGGCCGTCCCTCTAGTCGGGTCCTGAACCAGTTGGGAAAGGTAATTGTCTTTGGTTATTGCCAAGAACCTGTTTCCTTTATGAGATATACAGGTTTCAGTTTCCCAGTCTATATCTGGGTAGTTGAAGTCCCCCATAATAACAACCTCATTCTGATTTGCCGCTTCGTCTATTTCATTTAGAAGTCGATTTTCTGTGGCCTCTGATATATTAGGTGGTTTATAATAAACTCCTATTAGTATTTTATTATTGTTTTTGGCTCCATTTATTTCTACCCACAGTGACTCCACATCTTCATGTCCCTCACTTATATCTTCCCAGATTGTGGGCTTTAGACAGGACTTTATATAAAGGCAGACCCCTCCCCCTCGCCGGTTTTGACGATCCTTTCTAAAAAGATTGTAACCCTGTACATTAACTGCCCAGTCATAGCTATCATCCAGCCATGTCTCAGTTATTCCCACTATGTCATAGTCCTCCTCACACATCACTAATTCCAGTTCGCCAATTTTATTAGTTAGGCTTCTGGCATTAGTATACATACACTTAAGAGGTCTATGTATATTTTTTACCCCGTTTGTCAATTTACTATTACTTATGAAATGAATATCCGGGGTTCTTGGGTTACTTTGGTTGTTGTTTTGCACAGTCTTCTCCCTACATTCCTTACTAACCCCAGCCCCCACTAACCCCCCACTTTTCCTTCCTATGACCCACTCTCTATCTACACTATCTACCCCCTTATTAGTATGGGCACCCACCCTCCCCCCAGATCCTAGTTTAAAAGCTCCTCCAGCCGTCTAACCATTTTTTCCCCCAGGGCAGTTGCACCCTCCCCATTAAGGTGCAGCCCATCCTTACTATAGAGTCTGTAGCCGACAGAGAAGTCGGCCCAGTTCTCCATGAACCCAAACCCTTCCTTCCTGCACCAGCCTCTGAGCCACTTATTTAACTCCCTAATCTCCCGTTGTCTCTCTAGTGACGCTCGTGGCACTGGTAGTATTTCTGAAAACACTACCTTGGAGGTCCTGGACTTTAGCTTCTCACCTAGTTCCCTAAAATCATTTTTAAGGACCTTCCATCTCCCCCTGACTTTGTCATTGGTGCCAACATGTACCATGACCGCCGGGTCTTCCCCAGCCCCACCCAGCAATCTGTCAATCCGGTCCGCAATATGCCGAACCCGAGCACCCGGGAGACAACACACTGTTCGGCATTCACGGTCTCGGCGACAGATGACCCTGTCTGTCCTCCTAATAATAGAGTCCCCTACCACCAGTATCTGTCTGTCCTTTGCTGCTCTCCTTTTCCCATCCTTCCTGCAGCGGTCATCCTCCTGGTTTCTAGGAGAAACGGCCTGCTGCAGTGTCGCTGGTCCTGGGCTTTCATCCCTAATATCAGCCAAACAGGCATATTTACTAGGGTGTTCCAGCTCAGGACTAGCCTCCCTGGCACTTTTCCCTCTACCCCTCCTTACTACATTAACCCAACTGCTGACCTGATAGTCCGGCTCTTGCCCTTCTCCTCCCACCTCCTCTTCACTGACCCCAGCCAGTGCCTGCACTGTGAGGTCTAAGCCTCTCTCCAGGTGTTCAATGCCCCTAAGTATGCCAAGCTGCTTATTTAGATCCAAGATCTGGGCTTCCAAATATGCAACGTGATTGCATCTAGTGCAAATGTATTCACCCATGAATGGCTCTTCAAGGCATGCATAAATTGCATATTTTAGGGTGCATATGACTTTTTGATTGCTTGTTATCACACTTTTTGTGATGTAGGATTAAAAAAATGTCTTTTTTTTTAGTTTTTTTTTTTATGATGTTCACCTGAGGGGTTAGGTCATGTGATATTTTTATACAGCAGGTCGTTACGGATGTGGCAATACCTAATGTGTGTACTTTTTTTTTTTCATTTTTAACACAATAAAAGCATTTTTGAAACAAAAAATGTGTTTGTGTCTTCATATTCTAAGAGCCATAGTTTTTTTTTAATTTTTGCCAGATTGTTTTATGTAGGGGCTAATTTTTTGTGGAATGAGGTGACCGTTTGATTGGTACCATTTAGGAGGCATACACCTTTTTGATCACTTGGTGGCACTCAAGTCACTGTGTACATAGCTAAAATTTAATAATAACAACATTGTAATGATCTAGCGGAGCTCAACTTTTCTGTTGCAGTCGGTTGGCATAATCATCCATATTATTCTGCCGAGTTACTGCTATTTTTTCACATTTTCATTCATCAGGATTACCATTAGGTGGCTTTCCTGTATCCTCAGGATCATCACTTTCATTTTCTTTTGGAGTTTTGGGTTTTCTTGGGTTATCATCATCATTGTCAGGAGCTCCTTGATTTGGCTCTGAAAATACATTGATGTTCACATATGCAGAATAGATGCAGCTGTCTATTTGTAATGTAGGATAGTACTCAAGGTGCATTTAGATGAACAGACTGAGCAAGCAATAATCAGGAAGGACCCTTTCTTTCCTGATAACTGCCTGCTTGTCGCCACTGTATGGGAAAGAGCGATGGCTACTGCCATGGCTCATCCTCATACAGATTCATTGTTTCTGGGCTGCAGATTTCTGTTTTCATCATGCAATTCACTGCCCAGAATCATGATTTAATGTGCTGTATCAACCATTAATTCACCAGGTGAACAAGCATTTTGCTCATTCATCGGGTAATTGGCAGCACATTTACACAGGCCCATTATCAGAAAAGATCGTTTATAGTAATGTTCATTCCCGATAATCAGACCAACAATTGTGTGGTGTGAATGACAATGCTGCCTTTCTACCAAACTAGCTTGGTGTTTACTTCTGCCATGCAGCTGTAGATTCTCATTGACATGTGAAAGGCCACTGGAACGGAAGAGCCCTCTAACAGACTCGCAGAAGTTGAATGTTATGTTATTTGACTCCATGAAGCTTGTAGTATCACCAATAAGTCTTTTCAGCCAGTCTATTCAGTCTGTATTTTTTCAGATGCGTTTCAGAGCTGTCTCAGCTCCTTCCCCAGTGGCAACGTTAATGTTTTTTTTTTCATTAACATTGGCACTGAGAAAAATCTGAGACAGTTCGGAAACACGCCTGGCAAAATACATAGATAAAGAATGAACTGTGCAACGTTTTAGTGAATATTGGTGTCTCATAATCTGTTGGCCTCAGATTCAAGCTACATCATGTCATAGCCCGTACTGTGGCAATACAAGAGCTACGGGAACCATTTCGGCTCGCAGTACAGATTAAGTGATACTGTGGAGATGAAGAAATGTCTGGCTGAACAGACTTACTGCTGATAGCACAGGCTTCAGGGCAGTGAGAGACAGTAGAGCGCTCCTGTTTCTGTCTGAAATACATTATAGAGACAGTATATAGCGATAGTATCAAATGTCAACAGTGAAGGAGACATCTATTAATCTAAGTTCAGCCGAGCTGATTACAGAAACATAACTTGTTTTTTTACTATCATTTGAAAATAGCTATGTTGTTCACTTTCAAATTCTTCTATTTGTACACAGCAGGATTTGTAAGTAACAGTGATGCTACTGCACATTATTTTTTCCATATAATTGGATTAAATGCTGTTATCACCAATGATACCAATGCAATTTTGATCTTTTTTGTCATTTTTGCTATTTAGCTCAGCTCTGTGGACTGTAAACCAACTTGTTTATGCATTGACAGATTTTAGTATTTTATGTATCAGAAATGTTATAGCTTGCCTAAGCATTTTATATAGGACGAACTAATGAATTTTATGTGTATGTGTTATTTTAATAAATTGTCATTTTTTATTAAAAGAAATGTGTCACCATTTTTTTTCTGCCAGTTAAAACCAGATAGCAACACACATCCTTTTTTTCTAACCTGTTTTTATTTTCTAATTGCAAATTTATTTATTCTGCTTTCCTAAGCATGATTATGGGGTGGCCATTTTGTCTGAGCTGTTCTTAACAGCATTTAGAAAATTGTTGTACAGCAGCTACATGGTCCATAAACACAATGATCAAGTGGGGACCTCACTGATTTCTATGGAAGAGTTTTCTAGACATGTTTTGTGATCTGTGCAGAGGACATTGTACAAAGAAAGAATAGATAAGCTTTGACAATAACCTACTGTGAATGGCATTTTTATTCCAATTTCACAACCTTTTGAATTTTTTTCCTGCTTCCCGCTACATTGTATGCCATATTAAACAGTGACATTAGAAATTACAACTTGACCCACAGAAAACAAGCCCTCATACGGCTGTGTGAACCGAAAAGTAAAAGATCTATACACCAGACTTAGCTGGAGGTGTGTGAAAATTCTCACGCATCCACACATCATTTATTTTGACATTTTTTGTACACTGGCAGAGGACAACAATGTCCATTTGAGTGTCACGATTGCATCTCCTGTGCTGAAAACCCTCTCTGAGTGGACACTGGAGGCTGAACAAGAAAGTATAAAGAGAGTTTGAAAGAAATTAAGTAGTTTATGTACAAAATTGTGCTAAGTTGTATGTAATTTTCAAATAGTCTCCATGTTCTTTATTAATCTTTTTTTATAGGAAGTTAGCTAGACTGCGAAGAGGAACTTGGTGGAATTTGATATATTTGGGCATGGAATTTTCCTGATAGATGAGTAATGCATTTGTGTCTATGTGTCATTGTCCATACCATTTTCTGATTAGTTGTTTTAATGTATACTTGTATGCTTGTGATTGGATATATTAAAATAGATGGCTAAAGGGGGGTGGCTAGATCCACCATGTACATCTAACAAAATTGTCTTTCTAGGCATGGCTGCTTTAGAGAATCGTTGTGACCAGCTACATAACTGTCTGGTGTTCTGATTCTTAGGCCGGCCACTTCCCCTGGCACCTGGGGAAAACTTATTAACGTAATTTAAATCCCACAGACAAGAGAATGTAGTCTCCTAGTTTGGGACTTGTTCTAAATGCAGCGACACGAGCGTACTTGGTCAGTTTCAGCCATTTTTCCAATCTGCCTTCCAAAAGTCCATGGAGACAGGGAATACAATATACACCAGAGAAAGGTCAGAATCCAAGTAGGACTCACAGAAGTTGTCAACAGGAAGACTCTGTTGAGTATCTTCCATACGGTGTGGTGGGGTTTTGTTGCCTCTTCTTAGACAAAAAAAGGTGCCCCACTAGGAAGGGGCAATGAAGACAGAGATAATGCAACTGAAAGGCTTTTCTGGGGCTCCAAGGAGGAGGAGCAGGAGGAATGGTGTGACCCCTGACTCCAAGGCACAGTGTTAGACTCAGAGATGACCTCAACATCATCCTGTTGTGACTGAGAAGAAGAGTGAGCCACAATCTCATCCTCTTTGTCCTCAGTAATAATTTGGCACTTATTGGAAGCAAGGAAGAACTGTAGCCTACTACTACTACGGCCGGATGGCTGGAGCTACTACTGCTGATTTTCCCATAACACCGCGTGTGTTTAAACACCATCTGCCCCTGATAAAGGACGTGTTTTGTAAGCTCTAAAAAAAAAAAAAAAATGCAGCGACATGGGTTTACCCATAGGCATATATATGTCAATGTCACTCTGACATTATTTGCCAGTGTCATTGTGTTCAAGGGGAGAGAGAAAATTAACAAAAAGAGATAACATCTTTTTCTAAAAATTCCCAGGAGACTAGAGGAAGTTATTACCAATTTTGGGCAATTTGAGCTACTTAGTTTGGGTAGAATTGATTCAGCTCTGAACCGAACTTTTTGAAAAATTCGGCAAACCTTAAACAAACCAAATCTCAAAAGTTTTGCTTATCTCTACTCACCATACTTGTTCTTTTTTAACCAAATAGCTAGTACTGGGAGAAATTAGTCTCAATAGATATATATAGAGATGAGTGAAGTTTTAGAAAATTCTATTTAGCTGCTTTGCCAAATTTTACAAAACAATTCGCTTTGTGCATTTTTTGTAAGTAGCAGGTGCAATGACAGGAAGCTGCGATAGCACCGCTCCCCATCATTGTACCTCTCAGATGCTGCGCCGCTGCCACCTTGCTTGCAGATTTGGTACGTCACCATACATCACTATGCACAGGATTTTGGCCGATATCTTCAATCAAGATGATGATCCTGAAATTCAGATCGAATTCCACTTTGGTGGATTAGATTTGCTCATCTCTAGATATATACATTTTTAAACTTATATAACTAGAAAGATAGACTGATCGGAGGAAGGTAAGATTAAATGTAAATGTACACCTCTTCTAAGTCTTATGAGTAAGATAAAAAAAAGTACGTACCTTTAGAAGGTAAATCTGGGTCTTCAGGGCCATCTCCATTTCTTTTAGGCTTTTTGGGGTTTCCACTGTTGTCATCAGAGGTTGGTTCTGGTGATAATAAAATGGCAACATGAAAAAAGTATTGTTGATGTGTACAAGATTCTTGCATATTAATAGGCCTTTTGAATGCTGTGTGAATGACTAAATAAGACATCGGATTTAGTAAAGATGAAATGTGAAGACAGTGGCAAAGGGTTCCCTAAAGAAGCAGCAGAAAAACAAAGGCAATTGTTTGTATGAGTGAAAATAAAATATTAAAACAGAAGAAGAGAGAAAAATTTCAGCATCCTTAAGATAAAAATATTCCAGATTTTTTTTTCAGACTTTGATTAAAATACAACACAGAATAACTACTGCTTCTGAATTTCGAGTATACTTGGCATACTAACTCATAGCAAATTGGTGATGAGACATGCACACATTTTTTACAGCCAATAGCCAAACAATGAACATTAGAAATAGAGCATCAACAAAAGACATATAAATAAGTATATAAAAACAATTATATTTGAGCGTTATTGTAAAGATGACAAATTCTGGTAGATGTTATTATTTATTAAAAAATAAGGTCTTGCCTGGCATCTAGAGATGAGTGAATTGAATCTACATGATTTGTTACAAATTTCACAAAAATTCTCCTTCCAAACAAATCAAACAAAGTTTTGGTGATTTGATTTGGACGAATGGTGTCTACCATTTTACATTTCAAATTCAGTACACTAGGGAGGAAAACAGGGCAGGAAAGATCAGATGGTCACATGACCCAAGGTAGGGCCCTAGCATCCATGCTCTCCCTCAATGCCTCACAATTAGCCCAACAGCCAGTCAGGAAAGAGGATATTGGCTGGCCTATTAGGCACTATGGAAGCTCTCAAGGAGAAGCCCTTTCTAAGCTCAGACAGTCTGTCACAGACACAGCAGTCACATACACAAGACAGCGATTTTAGGGTCTTACAGGGACAGTGTTAGGGACAGGAAAATATAGTTGGTTAGGTAGAATCACTTAGGTTATAGTTGGTTAGGTAGAGTCAGGTTTTATCATTAGTTACAGGATAGGATGAGTTAGTTTATTGTATGTCTGTTACAGTGAGTACAGAAGCTCTTCATATACACAAGACATGGGCTTTTAACCCCTTCAGTACCAAGCCACTTTTCACCTTAAATCTGACATGCATCATTTTATGTCCTAATAACTTTGGAACGCTTTTAATTATCCAAGCCATTCTGAGATTGTTTTCTCATGACACATTGTACTTCATGACAGTCATAAATTAGAGTCAATATATTTCACCTTTATTTATGAAAAAATCCCAAATTTACCAGAAATTTTGAAAAATTCGTAATTTTAAAATTTTCAATTTCTCTGCTTTTAAAACAGAAAGTGATAACTCATAAAATGTTTATTACTTAACATATTAACCATATGTCTACTTTATGTTGGCATCATTTTGTAAATGTCATTTTATATTTTTAAGACGTAAGAAGACTTAGAAGTTTAGAAGCAATTTTTCAAACTTTCAACAAAATTTCCCAAACCATTTTTAAGCACTAATTCAGTTATAAAGTGATTTTGAGGGGCTTAAGTAATGGCAACCACCCATAAATGACCCCATTTTAGAAACCATACCCCTTAAATTATTCAAAACTGGTGTTACAAACTTTATTATCCCTTAAAGTGTTCCACAAGAATTAAAGGAAAATGGAGGTGAATCTTCAAAATTTCACTTTTTGGGTAGATTTTTTATGTTAATAAATTTTGTTTGTGCAACACAGCAAAGGTTAACAGCAAAATAAACCTCAATATATATTAGCATTTTAACCCCCTAATTGTTTTATGGAATTTGGAAACACTTGGCTGTGGAAATGCAGTTTTATTTCTTCCAATAAAATGTTGTTTAGCCCCAAATTTTTCATTTTCACAAGGGGTAACAGGAGAAAATACACCCCATAATCTGTTACCCACTTTCTACTGAATATAGCAACACCCCATATTTGGTGGTTAACTGCCGTATGGGCACATGGCACGAATCAGAATGGAAGGAGTGCCATATGGCTTGTGCAGCACAGATTTTGATGGATTGGTTTAGGGTGCCATTGGTTTTTATTTTTTAAGAGATTGTCTTATGTGGGGGCTCATTTTTTGCGGGATGAGGTGATGTTTTTATTGGTACCATTTTGGGGTACATGAGACTTTTTGATTGTTTGGTATTACACTCTGTGTGAGGCAAGGTAAAAAAAAATGGCATTTTTAATTTTTTTTTTTTACAGCATTCACCTGAGGGGCATATAATGTGATATTTTTATAGAGCAGGTTGCTACAGACACAGCAAAACATAGTATGTCTATCTTTTTTATTTTTGTTAAGTTTGTTTTGTTGCCATTTTCTGAGAGCCATAGTTTTTTGGCTGATTGTCTTATGTAGGGTCTCATGTTTTGTGGGATGAGATGACGGTTTGATTGGTACCATTTTGGGGTACATGAGACTTTTTTATGGCGTTCACCTAACCTGAATATTTTTATAGAGCCTGTCGATACAGATGCGGTGATACCTAATATGTGTACTTTTCTGTTTTTCCCTATTTATTACAATTTTTTTAAGGATGCTTTTTTTTACTTGAAACTTTTAATTTTAATTGTGTAAAGCTTTATTTAAAAAAAAAAAAGTGAAGTTAAATGTCCCCAGATAACATGATCTACGCCATCAAGTGAACCGTGTAAAAATAAAAATAAAAATTATGCCAAAACAGCTTTTTTTTAGTCACCTCCTAAAAAACATAATATCAATCAATCAAAAAGTCGTATGTACCCCAAAATGGTAGCAGTAAAAATGTCACCTCATCCTGCAAAAAAATGAGCCACCACACAAGACTATAGCCAGAAAAATAAAAAATATAGCTGTAAGAAAATTGCAACACAAAAACATGTTTTTTTTCCTAAAATGCTCTTATTGTGTAAAACATAAAAAAAATAAATACAAAATAGACATATTTGGTATTGTTGCGTCTGAAAAAAAAAATAAAAAAAGACACCAGTCAATAAAAAAATAAGTTATCGCTCTTAAAAACCATGACAGAAAATTCAATGTTAGAAAATCCAGATGTCACTTCTTCGCTTCTGACCCCTGACATATCCCCAAATAACAGTTTACAACCACAATTAGGGTGCTACGTTATTCAAAAGAAAATGTGTAGCAAATTGTGGGGGGATATTCTCCTGTTACCTTTTGTGAAAAAGAAAGTTTGGACCTAACGCATCAATTTCTTGTAAAAAAAAAATATGTAATTTTTCATTTTCACAGCCAAGTATTATAAATTCTATAAAACGCCTGAAGAGTCAAGTGCTCGCTACACAAAATTCCCTGGGTGGTGTAGTTTGCAAAATGTGGTCACTTTTTGGGGGTTTTCACAGTGGGGGTACCTCAGGGTCTCTTCAAATGCAACATGGTGCCCAAAAACTATTCCATCAAGATCTTCCCTCAAAATCATATGGCGCTCCTTGACTTCTGTGAACTGTCCTGTGCCCATACAGCGGTATACGACCACATGTGGGGTGTTTCAGCAAACCGCAGAATCAGGGTAATAAATATTGAGGTTTGTTTTGTTGCTAAACCTTGATGTGTTACAGGAAAAAAAATGATTAAAATTGAAAATCTGCAAAAAAAGTGAAATTTAAAAATTTCACATCTATTTTGCCTTAATCCCTGTAGAATACTTAAAGGTTTAAGAACATTTCTAAAACCAGTTTTGAATAGTTCGAGGGTGCAGTTTCTAAAATGGGGGTCATTTATGGGTGGTTATTATGTGAGCTCCTCAAAGTGACTTCAGAACTGAACTGGTTCTAAAAATGTTGATTTTGAAAATTTTCTTGAAAATTTCTTATAAAAAAAAAGGTAAAACATATTGGCCCTGATTTATCACACCTTCACTTCAGAATTCTGTCTTCAAAAAGTCGCACGATAGGGCTTTTGCGACTTTTTTGCGCATTTTTTTGCGACTTTTTGCATGTGTACACAACTCACTCCAGTTTGTAATATGGGTGGAAAAGTGGGTGTGGTTAGCCATGTTAATGAGTTTCACTCCAGATTTATCATTGCGACTTTTTAAAAAAAGTCGCAAAATAGTCGCAATCTCACTCCAGGAGGAGGGTGGAGTAGGAAAAGTGGAGTAGCTTCTCTAGACAGAAGTGTTAGGTTTAAGGACAAGCCACATTTATCAAACAACCTGTGACGTTTGATAAATGTGGCAGAAAGTACTCCAACACAGACTGAAGCAAAACTGACTTCAAATATTTTCCTAATGATAAATTCCCCCCATTGACTCAAATTTACCATAAACATGAAGTACAATGTGTCACAGCATGTTTCAGCATGTCTTGCATAAGTAAAAGCATTCCAAAGTTATTACTAGAGATGAGGGAATCGAAGCTGACGAAGTGGAATTCGTTACGAATTTCATGGAAAATTCGATTCGCAATGAAAGAGAATTTAATGGCGATTCGTAGTAACTAATCTTTTTTTTTCCCTAAAATGGCCGCAAGAACATGGCATGACATGGGGGAAGGATTTCTGGGACAAAGAAGTAAACACCCACAATGTGATCACATGCAGACATGTAGCCAATTAGCAGCCAGCCAAATCCTGTGATGTCACAGCCCTATAAATAGCTCTGCAGCGCTGGAATCCGCCATTTGCTATTGATTTTAGACCAGAGACAGACATCAGGAGAGATAGGGCAAGTGAAAAAAAAAATAAAGAAAAGAAATGAGCAGATCAGGGATAGATAATCTGAATTGCAGGGATAGTAGAGAAACGATTTCTAGACAGAAAATCAGGCAGAGAAATCGCTATTCT
>ONZH01006583.1:0-28955 GCA_900303285.1 Rhinella marina | reverse complement strand
TTCTGGCAGTATACGGCCTGTTACGCCAATTATTTTTCAAAAAAAAAGTATATTTGGCACCACTGTTGTGCGTTCTGTGTGCCAAGCAAACCCTGTTAATATACCTGGTGCGTATAGGCATCTATTGACCTTCTGGCAGTATAACGGCTGTATACGCCAAGTATTTTTCTAAAAAAAAAGTATATTGGCACCACTGTTGTGCGTTCTGTGTGCCAGCAAAACTCTGTTAATTACCTGGTGCGTTATAGGCATCTATTGACCTTCTAGCAGTATACGGCTGTATACGCCAAGTGTTCTCCTAAAAAATAAAGTATATTTGGCACCACTGTTGTGCATTCTGTCTGCCAGCAAACCCTGTTAATATACCTGGTGCGTATAGCATCTATTGACCTTCTGGCAGTATACGGGCTGTATACGCCAAGTATTTTTCTAAAAAAAAAGTATATTTGGCACCACTCGTTGTGCGTTCTGTGTGCCAGCAAAACCCTGTTAATATAACCTGTGCCTCTGGTGCGTATAGGCATCTATTGACCTTCTAGCAGTATACGGCTGTATACGCCAAGTATTTTTCTAAAAAAAAAAGTTATATTTGGCACCACTGTTGTGCGTTCTGTGTGCCAGCAAAACCCTGTTAATATACCTGGTGCGTATAGGCATCTATTGACCTTCTGGCAGTATACAGCTGTATAGCCAAGTGTTCTCCTAAAAATAAGTATATTTTGCACCACTGTTGTGCGTTCTGTGTGCCAGCAAAACCCTGTAATATACCTGGTGCGTATAGGCATCTATTGACCTTCTGGCAGTATACGGCTGGTAACGCCAAGTATTTTTCTAAAAAAAGAAGTATTTTGGCACCACAGTTGTGCGTTCTGTGTGCCAGCAAAACCCTGTTAATATACCTGGTGCGTATAGGCATCTATTGACCTTCTGGCAGTATACGGCTGTATACGCCAAGTATTTTTCTAAAAAAAAAAGTATATTTGGCACCACTGTTGTGCATTCTGTGTGCCAGCAAAACCCTGTTAATATACCTGGTGCGTATAGGCATCTATTGACCTTTTAGCAGTATACGGCTGTATACGCCAAGTGTTCTCCTAAAAAATAAAGTATATTTGGCACCACTGTTGTGCATTCTGTGTGCCAGCAAAACCCTGTTAATATACCTGGTGTGTATAGGCATCTATTGACCTTCTAGCAGTATACGGCTGTATAGCCAAGTGTTCTCCTAAAAAATAAAGTATATTTGGCACAACTGTTGTGCGTTCTGTGTGCCAGCAAAACCCTGTTAATATACCTGGTGCGTATAGGCATCTATTGACCTTCTGGCAGTATACGGCTGTATAGCCAAGTGTTCTCCTAAAAAAATAAAGTATATTTGGCACCACTGTTGTGCGTTCTGTGTGCCAGCAAAACCCTGTTAATATACCTGGTGCGTATAGGCATCTATTGACCTTCTGGCAGTATACGGCTGTATACGCCAAGTATTTTTCTAAAAAATAAAGTGTATTTGGCACCACTGTTGTGCGTTTTGTGTGCCAGCAAAACCCTGTTAATCTACCTGTTGCGTATAGGCATCTATTGACCTTCTGGCATTATACGGCTGTATACGCCAAGTGTTCTCCTAAAAAAATTTATATTTTGCAGAACGCGTGGCAAAAAAAAGTTAAACACCTGAAATGCGGAGGGATAGCGCAAAGGGATGTGGACGAGGACGGGGGCGCGGAAATGCTGGTGGGGGCACAAACCGCGTTGAAGCCAGTGGGGATACAATGCGTGCTGGTGAGGGGCAGCCAGCATTCCGCTCATCCAGCATCCCTGCCTTTATGGGACAGTTAAGCGGGGGGCGGGTTACACCGCTGTTGAGGCCTGAGCAGCGTGAACAGGTGGTGCAATGGATAGCCGATAACGCTTCCACTCACTTGTCCACCACCCAGTCATCCACACAGTCTCACTCTGACCCTCCATCCTCCCAACCTGGCCAACAGAGTCATCCCACCCTTGACCCCTCCCAGGAGCTCTTTTCGGGTCCTTTTCCAGATGTGCTGCAAGAATCCCAGGAGCTACCAGAGGAATTTGTTGGTAGTGATGCCCAAACACTTGAGTATCCGCCATCTCCTGGTGATGTGGACCCGGAACCAGCATCTGTTATCATGAGCGATGATGATGAGACGCAGTTGCCATCACGGGAGGCTGTTGGAATGTCCAGTGGGCAGGAGGAGGAGCAGAGTGAGGAAGTGGAAGAGGAGGTGGTGGACGACGAAATGACCAACCCCACTTGGCCAGGGGTGATGTCCAGCGGGGAAAGCAGTGAAGATGTGGTGGTCTGCGCATCACCGAAAAAGGCAGCAAGAGGCAGAGGGATGTCCAGAGGTAGAGGACAGTCCAGACAGAGAAGGCAGGCCACAGCCAGCAGGGCCGAAGCTCTTCCCGGCAGCAGGCAGTCGCGCGAAGCTCCCCCATCGAGGCCTCGTACTTCTGTGGTGTGGAGATTTTTTAATGTTTGCGCGGACGACAAACTGAGCACGGTTTGCGCACTCTGCCACTCAAAACTGAGTAGGGGCTCTGAGAAGAGCAATCTGACCACCTCAGGCATGCGGCGTCACTTGGAAGTCAAGCACTGGGCTGAGTGGGAGAGAGCAAACGCAATACAACCTGCGCCCGGTCTTGCTGTCACTGCCTCTTCCCCTTTGTTGTGTGCTGCCACTGCAGTCCAGACCTCCAGCCAGGACAACTCCACATCTGCCTCGGCTACTTTGGGGCCTTCTCCTTCAGCCTCCCCTTCCCCCGCATCTTCGCCTGCACCTTCATACTCCTCGTCCCATCAACTGTCCATCTCGCAGGCGTTCGACCGCAGGCGGAAGTACGCCTCGAGTCACCCCCAAGCCCAAGCCTTAAACTGCCACATCTCCAAACTGCTGGCCCTGGAGATGTTGCCGTTTAGGCTTGTGGAGACGCAGGCCTTCCGCGACCTGATGGCGGCTGCCGCACCTCGCTATTCCGTCCCCAGCCGCCACTACTTTTCCCGGAGTGCCGTCCCCGCCCTGCACCAGCAGGTGTCGCGTAACATCAGGCGGGCCCTGAGTTACGCAGTCAGCGGAAAAGGTCCACTTGACCACCGACTCGTGGACAAGCGCTTGCGGCCAGGGACGCTACATCTCTTTGACGGCACACTGGGTGAATGTTGTGGAAGCGGGGACGGGGTCGCAAACAGAGACGGCCTACCTACCACCCCCGCCCAAGATTGCCAGCACGGGTTCTGATAAACCCCCCTCCTCTTCCTCCTCCTCCTCTGCCTTAACATTGCCCTCATCCGCTAGCTGGAAGCGTTGCAGCACTGGCACGGGGAGACGTCAGCAGGCGGTGCTTAAGCTCATCAGCTTGGGCGACAGGAAGCACAGCGCCCCAGAGGTGAGGGACGCCATATTGCAGCAGATGGAGATGTGGCTGTCGCCGCTGCAGCTAGGACCGGCCTTAACCTGGTGGCGGCTCTGGAGCTTGCCGAACTCAATCACGTACCATGCCTGGCCCACGTTTTTAATTTGGTAGTCCAAAAATTTTTAAAGACTTACCCCAACCTGGCAGAGCTACTGGTGAAAGTGCGGCGCTTGTGCGCTCACTTTCGGAAGTCAACTGTAGCTGCTGCTAGCTTAAAAAAACTCCAGCAACGCCTCCATTTGCCTGAACATCGGCTGTTGTGCGACCTGCCCACTCGCTGGAATTCCACCTATTCCATGTTGGCCAGGGTGTGTGAGCAGCAGAGAGCATTGATGGAGTACCAGATTATGAATCCACGCGTGCCTCCAACTCAGCTCCCTCAGTTTGCCAACCACGAGTGGCCATGGATGGCAGACATATGCGATGTATTGCGTATCTTTGAGGAGTCCACCAAGAAGGTCAGCAGCGAGGACGCTATAGTGAGCCTAACCATCCCGCTCCTATGCGTCCTTAAAGAAACGCTCATCGCAATAAGGGAGAACGCATTGCACACAGAGGAGACGGGGGTAGGAGGAGACGCAACGGAGCTAGACAGTCAGACCACACTTTTGTCTGCTTCTCGGTGGCAGTTGCAGGAGGAGGAGGATGAGGAGGAGGACGACGTGGAGGTGGCTGTGGAAGAGAAGGAGGATGCTGGCGGCGAGGGTAGCAGTAAGGCTGTGTGCGTCCCATTGGTTCAGCGCGGATGGGGCGGAGAGGAGGCGGAAGAGGAGGAAATGGCAAGTGATCCTTCTGGTGGGGGCAGTGACGTCATGCCTATTCAGAGTCTGGCACACATGGCTGACTTCATGCTGGGCTGCTTTTCCCGGGACACACGTGTTGTCCGGATATTGGAGAACAAACTATACTGGGTCTTCGCACTCCTGGACCCCCGGTATAAAGATAACTTCTCCTCTTTTATTCCGGTAGAGGAGAGGACGAATCGATTGCTGGAATACCAGAGAGAACTCGTGCAGAACATGATGGAGATTTTCCCACCCACCATCGCTGGCGGCAGAGAGGACAGTGTCTCCCGGAGTCTGACAACATTGATCAGGCCCACAGCCACCAGGGGAACACTATCCAAGGTGTGGGACACGTTCATGGCACCCCCTCGTGCAACTTCCATCACTGCGGGGCCCACTATCAGCAGGAGGGACAAGTATCGGCGGATGTTGCGGGAGTACCTGGCAGACCGTACCCCTGTCCTCCCCGATCCCTCGGCGCCCTACACTTACTGGGTCTCCAAGTTGGACACGTGACTGGAACTGTCCCTGTATGCCTTGGAGGTGCTTGCCTGCCCTGCCGCCAGCGTGCTATCAGAAAGGGTGTTCAGCGCAGCCGGGGGCATTATAACCGATAAGCGCAGCCGCCTGTCAACCGACAGTGCGACAGGCTGACGCTAATCAAAATGAACAGCAAGTGGATTGACCCGGACTTTGCTTCTACAACTGTGGAAAGCAGCCAAAAGTGAAGTGCCATCTGTATGAAGTGCCATTTCCTCCTCCTCCTCCTCCTCCTCCTCCTCCTCCTCCTCCTTAACCGCCGTAGAATTGCTCCATTAAAAAAAAAAAAGAAAAAATTATTATGGCTCAGCTCTTGGGCCTTAATACAATTTTTAAGAGGTCTCAGCTCTTGGGCCTTAATACAATTTTTAAGAGGTCTCAGCTCTTGGGCCTCCACACAATTTTTAAGAGGTCTCACCTCTTGGGCCTACAAACAATTTTTAAGAGGTCTCACCTCTTGGGCCTACAAACAATTTTTAAGAGGTCTCAGCTCTTGGGCCTTAATACAATTTTTAAGAGGTCTCAGCTCTTGGGCCTCCACACAATTTTTAAGAGGTCTCACCTCTTGGGCCTACAAACAATTTTTAAGAGGTCTCACCTCTTGGGCCTTAATACAATTTTTAAGAGGTCTCAGCTCTTGGGCCTCCACACAATTTTTAAGAGGTCTCACCTCTTGGGCCTTAATACAATTTTTAAGAGGTCTCAGCTCTTGGGCCTCCACACAATTTTTAAGAGGTCTCAGCTCTTGGGCCTTAATACAATTTTTAAGAGGTCTCAGCTCTTGGGCCTCCACACAATTTTTAAGAGGTCTCACCTCTTGGGCCTCCACACAATTTTTAAGAGGTCTCAGCTCTTGGGCCTTAATACAATTTTTAAGAGGTCTCAGCTCTTGGGCCTCCACACAATTTTTAAGAGGTCTCAGCTCTTGGGCCTTAAAACAATTTTTAAGAGGTCTCAGCTCTTGGGCCTTGATACAATTTTTAAGAGGTCTCAGCTCTTGGGCCTCCACACAATTTTTAAGAGGTCTCAGCTCTTGGGCCTTAATACAATTTTTAAGAGGTCTCAGCTCTTGGGCCTTAATACAATTTTTAAGAGGTCTCAGCTCTTGGGCCTCCACACAATTTTTAAGAGGTCTCAGCTCTTGGGCCTTAAAACAATTTTTAAGAGGTCTCAGCTCTTGGGCCTTAAAACAATTTTTAAAAGGTCTCAGCTCTTGGGCCTTAATACAATTTTTAAGAGGTCTCAGCTCTTGGGCCTCCACACAATTTTTAAGAGGTCTCACCTCTTGGGCCTCCACATAATTTTTTCTAGGGCTCACCTCAAGGGCCTCCATATAACTTTTTCAAGGTCTCACCTCAAGCTACCTTTGCGCACTCATTAAAATATCTTCACAACAAGGACCTAAGAGCCCTCGATGGGAGAGCTTTGTGTGGGGGCCTGTTATAGGGAAGAGATGCGGCCCTGCGGGCTCTAGCCTGCCTTCTCCATAAGCCACCCCACGGCCTCTTCCTGCCTTTTGCGGTCCTACGCATCCCTCAACATCCCCACTGCTTTACCTGCTAGACATGACACTGGGCCACTGTCGGGTCACTGACATCTCAAGCGCCAACAATTTGGGCATTTTAAGGCTTCTGCATGTGTTTGAGTTGTTTTGACATTTTAAAGAAGACATGTCTGACCACATCTCACACACACACACAATGACAATTAGGGGTGGTGTCTATTTGCTTTCCCCCTTGCCTATGCCATCTGTGGTTGTCATAGGCAACGTGATTTTAAGGGGTGCAGAATTTTTTCTTCTTTTTTTGTACAGTTTGGCTTGGGGTCCATGGCAATGTAGAGGAAAGAAGGTTTCCTTGTATTGTCTCACTTTACATAGAAGTTATATTGTGTTTGGAGTGTATTGTTGAGAGGCTGTGATAGTGGCGTAATAGTGCGACTTGGGCGCGTTATATGCACCCAGACATGCTTCCCCTGCTGTCCCAGTTGCATTCCAGCAGTGTTGGCATCATTTTCTGAGGTTTCAGGGTGGACTTGGTGACCTCCAAGTGGTCGAATTGAGATTTCCAAGTGGCGAGCATTTTTTTCCCATAGACTATAATGGGATTCGATAGTCGGTCGAATAGTCGAATAACGCGGTCTATTCGAATCGAAATTCGAACTTTCGAATATTTCACTACTCGCTCATCTCTATTTATTATGTTTGTAGAAAGGGAAGAACATGTAATTGTCCCTCTGTCTTTAACTTACACATTTGCAATTATGCTCTGTTCCATACTTTGTGTAACTGTGTACCGAACCGATGACTTTTCAGTTAGGAAATTTATGAGTTTACTTTCCTGTCCCATAATAAAATGTCTAATATACGGAAGGATTCAAAATGAAAAACCCTGGCATTGTCCTCCCAGAGCTAGAATAGGGGTAGCAGCCACAGAAACAATCCAGACAGTTGTAGTAGTAGGCCACAGTTCTCCTTGGCTTCTGAAAGTCACAACATCATTCATGAGGACAAAGAGGATGAGATTATAGACTGGATGATTCACTCCTGCTCTCATTCATTGCATTGAAGTGACTTCTGAGTCTGACACCATGCTTTGAAGCTGGGGACCAGTCAAAACAGAAAGTCAAAGATAGTCAAAACAGTTTCCCTGTTGATGACTTGTGAGAGTAGTAAGTGTTTAGATGGCCAATAGAGATGAGCGAAGTTTTCAAAAATTAAATTCAGAGGCTTTGCCAAATTTTTCTCCAGAATTTGCTTTATTCTGAATTAATTTATCAAAAAGCGTGTTGAATCAGCTATATCCCGGAATGCAGGGAGAGTGTATCTCAGTGTACATTACTGTTCATTGTAGCTACATGCATAGCTAGTCTGTTCTGGTAGTGAAATAGTTATTGTGCATCAGTATGACAGGCAGGTTACAGGCGTCACTCTTAGGCTCAGTTCACACTTCACTTATTTGGTCAGTGACAGGTCAAAAACGCAGAGCAGGTGCAGATCTTTTCATCATCCTTATCTGAGAGTAGGATTAGCTACTGATATTGGGTTACCATTCAGCAACTTCTAGAATTAACTGACCATATAACTGAAGTGTGAACTCAGCCTTACAGGTCAATGTTAGCATCAGGTATAATGTTCTTAACTGTACAGTGGCCCAAGATTCTAATATAGTGGAAAAGAGCTGCCTTATTTTACATTGTATGCTACATCCACATACAGTAGATTGATAGATAATCTATTTTGTTAGCCACTGATACAAGTAGTGGTTTATTTTTCCCTTCTTCTGATCCATCAGTAGAACAACCCTCCAAAATGGATCTAAACGGTCAGTATTTGGTACTCCTACTTTTGGATTCCAAATCTTGATCAAATCCTGAAGCAAATTACTGATCATGAGATAGAGGCCTTAAGCTTAATTTGCATGAATTTTGCTATTTGCCTATGAAATCAGTTTTATTCAGACGGAAAAGAAGTCCTGCATGCAGGACTTTAATGGTTTCTATCACATGATCAGTATTTGGTCAGTTTTTTGCATCAGTATTTGATCATATTGTAAAGGCAAAAACAAGAGTGGGTCCAAAACAGAGATGACACATGATGGAAAATGTGCAAGTCTTCTGTGTTTTGGACCCACTCATGCTTTTGGCTTCCAAATCATGATCAAATCCCAAAACAAAATACTGACCGTGCGATTAGAGGGCTTATGGATGCTCAAAAGATGGGATATATTGCGTTTTTCAGTTCTTTTGACAGGTCAGAAGAAGGGTAAAATAAACAGTGATGTAAAAACGGTCAAACAGGGAAACTAGTGGTCACAGATTGGCGAGGGTGGTAACAGCAAGAGAAGCCAACATGGTTGCCCAGTCAAAGTGGGAAGGGTGGCAATAGCATGAGGAGTCAGCCTAGTGGCTCAGTCTCAGACTGGAAAGGTGGGGGTCTATAGCAGTGCTGGTTCAGGTTCTGCTCCATGTCCTGCTGCTGCTGGGTGGTACTTCAGTAGGCAGATGAAGAGATTCAAAACTTAAGTTGCTGCTTATGAAACTGGTGCTGCTCCTGCCCCCTACTCCCTTCCAGCATCATGGCAGTGAAGTGTGAGGGCAGAGGGTCCCTTGGTCAGACCTTCATGAGGATGAGCGAAGGTGCACATAGGCAGCGACCAACTGACTACATAGGATGTCTCGATAGTAGTTGATTTAATCCTCCCTCTCAGCGGGTGGAAAAAAGGCCCCCATTTTGGAGGAGGAGCAACGGTCTAACATGGTGGACAGCCAGTAGTTATCCCTATGCCGAATAGTGATAATATGGCAAGCAACTCATTATGCATCTGGCTATTTGCGCAAGGGACTCGGAGGGGCTCCCTGCCACCATCTCCACTGAATACTTCCATTGTGTGTTGGTGTTATCTGCCTGGTCTTCTTCATCACCCTGTAACTCCTCCTGCTTCCTTCATGTCACTTGTGCAGAAAAACCACCCATTTCTTTATATATTGGTTGTATGTGAATGTCCTCCTCTGCCAGTTCATCTCAGTGAAATGTAGGTCCCAAGTTTCCTGTCCTCTAGACAGCCAGATTTATCAGCATCTGCTCCAGGACATGAAGGAGTTGAATGGCATTGTTCATCCTGTAGTCTTGGTGACTGACAAATAAAGAGGCCTTCTCAAAGGGCCTGAGCAAATGACATGTGACACGCTTGAGCAGCCACTGGCTAACGTCAAAGTTACACAGGGGAGTGCTTCTATCCATCTGCATCATCAATAAATCATTTACGAACTTCCTTTTAGGTTCAACATGTGGAGGGTGGAGTTCCAATGGGTGGAAACGTTACATAGTAGACAATGTTGGGGAAAGCTATTCTGCTTTTGTAGCTTAACGAGACTATGTTTTTCAGTGTAAAAGTGGCTGAAGTGCATGCACAGTTTCCTGGCCATTTTTAGGATTTCTTGCAGATGGGTTGAAGACATCAGGAAACACTTTACAAACAAATTAAATACGTGCACCATACAAGGTACATGAGTCAGTCTTCCTTGACGCAGTGCCAGCACAATGTTCTTCCCATTGTGGATGACCATGGTTATGTTTTTCAGTTGGTGAGGAGAGAGATAGGATTTGATTTCCTCTTTAAGGATGCCGAGCATTTCCTCTCCGGTGTGACGCCGTCCACCCAGGCAAACCCAGTACAGAACAACAAGACACTGTCATGCTCTGAAGAGGTGGAATGCTGGAGGAGCACTCTGAATTGTGCCTGCAGTCAAGGCTGAGGACAAGGTTAAAGATGAAGAGGCAGAGGAGGACATTGGTACAGGTCTCTCAGCCATCACTTGGCCAAGTTGCTGGGGTAGCTTGGCAGGAACCACAATTACTCAGTGGACTGTAAAGGACATATATTGTCCTTGACCATAGTTATTGCTCCATGTTTCAGCACTGCCATAAACTTGAAAAGACACTGACAGACTCAAGGACTGGCCCACCATCATTTTAACATACGTGTGCAGGGCTGGTACAGCCTTTTTGGAAAAGCAATGACAGCTTGGGAATCTCCACCTTGGCTTGGCACAAGCCATCTGTTCTCTGAAAGGTAAAGAGTCTACCACATGGAAAGGGAAGGACTGTAGTACCAGCAACTTGGCCAGGAGCACGTTCAGCTTCTGCCCGTTGGATGAGTGCACATGTACTGTTGTCTTTTTGCAATGGCATGGTGATCGATTGCTGGCGAAACATGTGACGAGAAGTAGGAGGAGGAGCAGGAGCATCAGGACCAGTAGATGATGAGAAGGAAACACAGATCACTTCTGCTGAGGTGGTGGAGCCTTAACTGATGGAGAAGGGGTGTTGGCCAGTGGTAGATGCAGCAGTTGCTGCATCAGGCTGCATCAGGCTGTATCCCTACATTAGCGTTACAATTTTCCCAGGCCACTTTATGGTGATGCTGCCTGTGTTGACGCAGACTTCACCTTTTACCCACAAATTCACAATAAAAGCATTTTTGAAAAGAAAACAATGTTTTTCCTGTCACCATTTTCTGAAAGCAATTTTTTTTTCATTTTTCTGGATATGGTCTTGTGTGGGGGCTTATTTTTTTGCAGGATGAGGTGAGGTTTTCATTAGTACCATTTTGGGGTACATATGACTTTTTGATCATTCAATATTACACTTTTTGTGAAGTTGACCAAAAATGGCTGTTATGGAACTGTTTGTATTACTTTCTTTACAGTGTTCAATTGACATGGTAGATCATGTGACATATTTATAGTGCTGAAAGTTAAGGATGCTGAGATAACTAATATGTCAAATTTTTGTTCAGTTTTACACAATAAAAGCATTTTTGAAAAGAAAAATTTGTCACCATTTTTGAAAGTCATTTTTTTTCTCGCTTTGGTCTTGTTTGGGAGCTTATTTTCTGGGGGATGAGGTGCAAAACAGCCGATCTCTTGATAAAGCGCATCAAGCAGCAAACATCCCACTGGCTGTCACCCCACCAACTACAACTGGGCAAGGTGGTGAGCAAAAATGGCTGCAACATCATGACCAACCTGAATCTGGTACAAATAACACATTCTACCTGTATGGTGGACATGATAAATCTAGTTGTGTAATGCTTTTAGAAAATGTACACTGGCTTGCAGAAGGAGCCTGTCCTCACATTCAGCAACTCCTGAACTCTTATGTGGCAAGAAATGCCCTCCTGGACTTGCAGCATCAGAACAATCTATCATTACACCACTTAATGTTCCAAATTGCTAGAATTCTACTTTGCACATGCTAGAGTGTCTGTACAAGCAGCAGAAAGCCATGACTGATTTTTGTCATACAGCAGACCCCCTCAGAAGGGAACATGTGTTCTTTCAACTTCAGAGAGTGGCATCACATCAGATACAGCTGTCGAGTGCTCAAGCCTTTCGATGAGGCCACAAAATTTGTCAGTAGAGACAACTGTGGCATAAATATCATCCGCTGATATTTATCTTGATCACGATTATGCAACGGGATTATGGTGAAAGAACAGACAACACATCTTGTTGCTAAATCTGTAGAAACTCCCATAGAGGAAGAAGATGAGGAGGAGGAGGAGATGGTGGAGCACAAGAATGAAGATGATGATGACACCGCCATGACACCCAATCATCAGTGAGGGGCGGTGCTATAAAGAACTGGGTCCCTGGGCACGCTGGCCATCAATAGTAAGTTCTATACATGTTTGCTTTTTTACGTACTGACAGGCATATCATTCACATTAAGCAGTCTGATTACTGGATAGCCATGTTTTTAGACCCTAGCTATGAAGGTAAAATGGGCAAATGTTTTCCTCCTGCCAAAAGGGAAACCAAATTATGTTATTACCAGGAAACACTGAGTACATAGCTTGTCACAGCTTTCAGTGAACAGACACCTGCTACCAGAGTGTTTGAAAGGGAGGGCTCTCTCTATCCCCCACACAGAATTACCCACCTCTTGCCACAAGCAGCAGAACATATCATCAGCCAGTCCAGTCTCCTCAACGTGATGGAGTAATTTTTCATATGCCACACCAGGCTGATAAATATCATCAAAAAGAGACCTACCGCCTCTATACGATAGAGTGCGTTCTCTTTTCCCTAAACAGAGGCCTGAACTGGCCAAGTATGCTGTCTCTGTTCTCTCTTGTCCAGTTTCCTGTGTCATTTCAGAGGCAGTTTTCAGCATGGCTAGGAGCATGGTGACGCCCAAATGGACCAAATAGTCCTCCCTCAGAGTCCACAACATCACTTTTGTCTAAGTGAGCTAGGCATGGACCCAGGAAAATTTTCACACTCCTCCTGCTCAGGCCAATGAAGAGATCTATCTGTCCTTGCCGACAATGGCCTATCTTGCAATTGCTGCTATCTGTCTGTCTACCATCATGTTGCCTGAATAGCATCATGTTCCATACCCTACGACTGCTGCTGTCCAACATCATGCCACTGCCAGCCTGCAAATATGTACCATATGGCTGCTACTGCCTTCTATTCCTCATTGCAAATCCCCTACTGCTGCCACTAATAATGCTACATAGTTGCCAATCTGATTTTTTATCTGTTACCACTACCCACTAGTAGACTAGATGTTTTATACCAATTTTCAGGGCAATCGGAGCAAGTCTGGTTCAGGTAGAAATGATTCAGGTCCAAAACGAAAGGAACCTGAAACAAACCCAAAAGATTTGTTCATCTCTAATACATACATTTATTTACATTTATCTATTTGTTCTTATTATAGAATCGCCGATTTTCAATACTTACCTTTCCGGAGAATCGGTTTCCTGAAGTCCGTAGGCAGCACACAATGGGGTTAAGCTTTAGCTTCCTAGAACATGGCAGAAGAGACACACAGCAGTAATTAATTAATTAATTAATTAATTAACCAACAGTGTATAAGAGGCTGTAAGAAGACATCCCACTCAGAGTTTGTATGCAGCATAATTTTATTAGGGAGGGCTTGTGTGCTGCCTACGGACTTCAGGAAACCGATTTTCCGGAAAGGTAAGCATTGAAAATCGGCGATTCCTGGAAGTCCGTAGGCAGCACACAATGGGACTACGTAGCAGTATAGTCCATAGGGGGGGCACCAGTACGATCACTCAGAACCTCCGAGCCAAGGGCCACGCCACTGAACACGTCCAGACGATAATGCCTTACGAATGTTGAGGTAGTAGACCAGGTGGCGGCCCAACATATTTCCTGGAGAGGAACATTGGCATACTCAGCCCACAATGTTGAAGTTGCTCTCGTAGAGTGCGCTTTTACTGAAACTGGAGATGGAAGATTCAACAGCTTATAACAGAAATTTATTGTGCTCTTAACCCAGAGAGAAAGGGAATTTTTGGATGCCTTGCGGCCCAAATGAGATTGTGAGAACAGCACAAAAAGATTTTCATCTTGGCGGAAGTTTTTAACTCTGTCCAAGTAGATTAAGACTGCTCTTCTAACATCCAGAGGATTCACAGCATTCTCATCAGGGGAAAGAGCTGGAAGAATGATCTCTTGATCCAACGTGTTTGGAGAGGTGACTTTAGGCAGAAACCCTGGCATTGTGCGAAGGATGAGGGCATCAGATCTGACCCGAAGATAAGGATCCCGGCAAGACAGAGCCTGAATTTCTCCGATCCTGCGAGCAGAAGCTATTGCAACCAGAAAGGCAACTTTCCATGATAAGAATTTCAATTCAGCAGATTCCAAAGGTTCAAATGGGCACTTTTTCAAACCTTCCAGCACAACATGTAAATCCCAGGATGTTACAGGAGAACAAACTTGAGGGTGAGTTTTTCTGACACCTTTGAAGAAACTTAAAGCCAGTGGGTGGTTGGAGAATTTTCCACCAGTGAAGGAGTTGATGGCCGAGAACTGGACCTTCAGGGTGTTTAATTTTAGGCCTTTCTCTAGACCATGTTGCAGGAACTCTAAGATGGTAGCAATGGATACATCAGAGTAGGAACTTCTGAACGTGTCCCAAATGCGGCTGTAAGCTCTCCTGGTCACAAGCTTCCTTGAACTAGATATAGTGGCAATTACATTATCGGGAAGACCCTGTTGCCTTAGACTCTCCAACTCAGATACCAAGCAGTGAGCTGAAGACGGTCCAGGTTGGGATGATGGAAACCCTTCTGGGAAAGAAGGTCCGGTGTCATGGGAAGCTTCCACGGCTGGCCCTGGGACATCTGGAGGGCCAGGGAGAACCAGGACCTGCGGGGCCAGTATGGGAGGATTACCAGAGCTGTCGCCTTCTCCCTCTTGATCTTTAAAAGAGTCCTCAGGATCAGAGCCGGAGGAGGATAGGCATAGATAAACCTCCTCCTCCATGGAATCGATAAGCCATCCAGGGCCATGGCTGCAGGATGCCTGCTCAGGGAGCAGAACTGAGGCACTTTCTTGTTGGTAAAGGTCGCGAAAACATCTAGCTCTGGGGACCGAATTTCTGGACTAGCTGGTCGAACACTCTCGGCGACAACGCCCATTCCCCCGGAAGCAACATCTTCCTGCTCAACAGGTCTGCTTGGGAGTTGTTTATTCCCTTGATATGGACCGCCGAGATGTTGGTGAGATTCTTCTCCGCCCACTCGAACAGAAGCTGACATTCTGTCATCAAGTTTTTGCTCCTTGTACCTCCCTGCTTGTTTAGATGGAACACCGCAGCAATGTTGTCCGTTTGGAATAGGACATCCTTCTTGTAGAGGATAGTTCTGAAATGTTGCAGGCCCAACCTGATGGCTCGAAGCTCCCTCTGGTTTGATGACATCCGACTCTCCCTGGGAGACCATCTCTGTTGGTGCCGTGCCGAGCCGACAAGGGCACCTCAACCGAAAGAGGAGGCATCCGTGATGATCGGAGTTTTCAATGTCTGAACCAGCGAGACTCCACTGAGTAGGAGACCAGGAGTCATCCACCATCTCAAGTCCTCCAGGGTACGAGGAGGGATAGTGATCAGCTTGTCTAGGCAATGGTGACTGCGATTCCACTGAAGGAGAATGTCCCTTTGGAGTAGACGAAAGTGGGCTCTGGCCCAAGGAACTGCATCTAATGTTGACGTAAGGAATCCCAAGACTTGCATAGCCGACCTCACAGATGTCACCAGCCTCTGAATGAGAGCTGAAACCTTCTTCTTCAGATTCTTGGCTCTTTCCACTGACAGATGAAGAGTCATGTTCACGGTATCGATCCTGAAACCTAAGAACACCATGTTCTGTGAAGGGGTCAGCTGAGATTTCTCCAGATTCAGCAGGAAGCCATGACGTCTCAGCAGATGGACTGACGTCTGGACATGGCAGGACAGCAGACTTGCAGACTTCGCTTTCAGTAACCAGTCGTCCAAGTATGGTACCACGTATATCCCCTGAAGCCTCAGGTACGCTGATAGGACGACTGCCACTTTCATGAATACCCTGGGTGCTGAGGACAGCCCGAAGGGTAGGCAAGTGAACTGGAGATGTTGCGTAACCGAGCCCACCTGGATGGCAACCCTGAGGTATCTCCTGTGGCTGTGGGCTATCGGGATATGAAGGTACGCGTCCGTAAAGTCCAGTTTTGCCAGGAAGTCTCCTTGGTCCAAAATCGGAATTACCTTCCTGATGTTCTCCATTTTGAACCTCTTCCTGGACATGAAGTGGTTCAGGACGGTCAGGTCGATGACCAGCCGAAATTTGCCATTGGTCTTCGGTACCAGGAACACTTGGGAGTAATGGCCTAGGCCCCTTTCTGGAACAGGGACTGGTTCCAACGCCCCTTTCTTGATGAATTCTTTCACCAGCAGAAGGACTTGAGGATCCTGAGGAGAGTTGAGAAAATAACGGTCTGGAGGAAGTGTTCTGAACTCTAGATAGTAGCCGTGGTGGAGCAGAGACAAAACCCAAGCGTCTGAGGTGGTGTTTTCCCAGATGGAACAGAAATGGCTTAGTCTTCCTCCTACTCTCGCCGATGTTAACATGGCGTCATAACGCATCATCTTTTTTAGGAGGAGGCTTGGGCTTGGAGGAAGAAGCAGAAGACTGATTATTTCTCCTATAACGAAAATTACGGAAACGATCTGCCCTGTAATCTCGTCTTGGCCTCTGGTAACCTCTGTCTCCCCGACAGGGCCTGAAGGAAGGTCTTCTCTGAGCCATAGAAGGTGCAGGGGCTGCAGGTGGAATAGGTGGAGGAAAGACAATGCCCTTGTCTTCATTCAGGTCTTTCAAAATATCCCTCAGTTGTGGCCCAAACATGGTCTCTGGCTGAAAAGGAAGACCTACAAAGTGACTCTTTGAGGAGACATCCCCCGCCCACTGCTTTACCACTGCCACTGGTGGCATTGGAGGTGGCAAGCCCACGAGCAGCAGAACGGAGAGTGTCCAAGGGTACATCACATAAGAAATCTGAAGCAGCTTTCATGGTGGGAATTTTTTCCAGTATCTCCTGAGCAGGAACATTAGATTCCAGATCTTTGGTGATTTCACTCAACCAAATTCTCAGTGCCCGGGCCACTGGCACAGCTGACATAGAGGCTTTAGCAACAGCTACAGAGGAAAGATAAGACTTTCTAGCTAAAGAGTCTGCTTTCCTATCCATCGGCTCTTTGAGGAGAGTGGATTCCTCTTCTGACCTCTTGGCAAGCTTAGCTACTGGAAGATCCAAGCGAGGGACCTGATCCCATTTAGAAGTTTGCTCTTGGTCTAATTTATAGACAGCTTTAAACCTGGAACCCGTATCAATTCTCTTGTCGGGTTTCTGCCAGTCTGCCTCAAACCATTTTTGTATCAATGGATGCGAGGGAAAAGCATTTCCCATCAGAAACTGGAAACAGATATAACGCCTCCTTCACCATTCTTCCCTTAATTGAGTCATCAGACTCCACTGTAGCCTTTACAGAGCGCACCAACCTAGATGCATCCTCTCTGCGGAAGAGGTAGTAGTCCTCTGGAAACCCTTTATCCAACCCCTCTGAGCCAGAATCATACTGGGGATGAGGAGAGGAGGGAGGGGGAGATCTATGACTCCTAGATGGTTTCTTAGAGCATTCCCCCAGTACATTGGCTAACTTAGCTCTGATAATCTCTCTTACAGCAGATGTAGTAATAGGTGGTTCAGGCTGCTGATCCGCAGCTGCACAGACATCACACTGATCACTAGCACAATCATCAGGAAGAGGCTGCTGACAACCATTGCACAAACGGAATCTTGCCTTGCAGGACTTCTTTGCAGGTGGACTGGACATAATTAGTGGTACAGTGGCGCTGCTGCCCGGCAGAAGGAGAGCAGTGTGGGGCTGGAATGCCAGAATTTTGACCGAGGCCATGCGAGGCCCCACCCCCAAGGGGCGTGGCTACCACGGACCAATCAGAGAGTGCCAGCACTGAAACTGAAAACACAAGGCTGGAGGTGAGAGAGCCACAGATGACAGGACATGCCAGGCATAGCAATGTTATCAAGAGCATAAGCCCGCAATTACCGCAACCAGGAGAACCAAGGCAAAGGGTAAAAGTGAAACAAAGTTTACTCACCAGCCCTGCAGTCTGCCAGTCCTGCTCACAGAGGCTCATAAGGCAGTGGCCGGCACCCGCACATAGCGAACCTCTTCAGGGGGTGGGCGCAAGTGTCATGCATGAAAGGGAGAACCGAGACACCTCAGCCCTGAGTCCCCCAGCGACAGAAGCCTATTATAAAGGCATTAGTTGCAGCATGAACATGGGCAGACCTGTTCACACAAGCCTGGTACCCCAGTCACTACTGTTGTTGGACCCCCAACACTGGCCGGGTCAAAAAGCAAAAATCCAAAAAAAAAAATATCTTGATTTAAAGGGACAGAACCCCTAATTAGTATAACAACACACACACGTCTCTTCTCCATGCAGAAGAAAAAAACTCTGAGTGGGATGTCTTCTTACTGCCTCTTATACACTGTTGGTTAATTAATTAATTAATTAATTAATTACTGCTGTGTGTCTCTTCTGCCATGTTCTAGGAAGCTAAAGCTTAACCCCATTGTGTGCTGCCGTAGGACTTCCAGGAATCCTAGATGTTTTTTTTTAAAGTAAATATCTCTAGAATGTGTTTCTAATATACATTTGAATGATGTTTCACTACTAATTAATCAAAGATCCTAATTATGTGAACAATACAGCAGTATGTTTTAGAGCCTGAAACAGTAAATGGAAAAAACAAATAGATGATTGATGATTGCTTGATTGGAATGACATTTTTGTGTTGTGAAAAACAGCCGTCAGCCAGAGAAATGTAGATTTAGACACTGACAAGTTAGATCCATCTTTGTAAGTAAATAACATAAGTGCCAAGTGTAATAGGCATCATAATCTTAATATATATGCATAACTGTTCCATAAATCATTTTGAAGTCTATGGATATTAGATATTAATATAGAATCTATGGAAAATAAGAATAATAAACTAGTTTGAGTACATTTGTATTTTCATACCTAGGCTCATAGGTATTTTAAAAATCCTTCAAACCATGCAATCTATTTTCTGTCAAGATATAGTGGTTTTTTTCTAGAGAATAAACTACCTCATTTTGTTGACTGTAAACAGGAAAGTTGAACAAAAAGTTAGCAAACAGCAAAGAAATTGTGTTTTGGAATGGACAACTAAATTGATATTTTAACAGAATATTGGTATTATTGAATGCTTAAATAAAATATTACTAATTTAATATATGTAATACGTTAATAAACATGGATAAATTAAATTGAATAAGTTAAATTGTTTTGTAAGGGAATGGGATGTATTTATAATCTACTGAATTTTGGAAAACCCATCTCCATTTATATTAACAAAGAATATACAAGAGTGAAAGCATGAGTGAAAGATGAGTGAATCAAAAAAAATATAGCCTGAACTGAACAATTTTATTATGAGAAATTGCAAATGAAATCTAAAAAAGGCATGAATGAAAGGACAGGAACTGGAGGAGTAGAAAGGGTGGCATGGGATAAACTACTACACAGAAAAAGTATTAGTTTTATTTTTATTTATAGTACTATTTGGGTCTGTGCAATTTCTATAGAGAAACTTGCTCTAAGTATGGTGTTTAAAGGGGTTATCCGGGAAAAATATTGATAACCTATCCTCAGGATGGGTCTTCAATATTAGACCGGTTGGTATCCGACACCTAGGGTTTCTTTCTAAGCCAATACATTGGTCACATGACCTAGTTGCAGCTCAGCCTCATTCAAGTCAATTATAGGCAGGGGTGCCAGAATGTGGACCCCCGCTGGTATGAAAATGATTACCTATCCTAAGAATAGGTCATCATGATCTTTTCCAGGATATCCCCTTAAAAATTCTCATAAGCTTTTTTTTAGGAAAGAATGTCTGAAAATAATTCAATAGAAATGTCCTTATAAAAAAGCATCAAACAAAAATGCTTGTAAGAAGCACATTAATAAAAAAATCTCAAAAAAGTGGTGTGTGAAGGAAGTCCTAAATTATTATTTTTTTCAGTTGTAGAGGTAATTCCATTTATGTTTGTTTAAAATTAACTTTGGATATTTAGTGGTTAATATTAAAATATTTTATCATAATGCTGAGTACTCAAATGAGTATTACTATCACTAACATCTGATAAATTAGGTGGACATTCTGAGAGATGGTTATAAGGGCTTCCTGGGACACTATGACAAGCATTTAACAATATCTAGAGGAGATTTTTCAAGACTGACATTTCGTACTGTGTGCCAGTCTTGATCTCCTGCGCACTGGAGAGAGATTAAACTATTTTATTAAGAGGCACATGCCTGTTAATCAATTAGTCATTTAGGCTGGCATAGATTTGAGCTTTTGTTTACGCCAGTCTGTGGAATAAATTGTAGTAAATCCTTTGGGCCACGGAGGCTCCACCACTAACACAAAGTCCTATCTCCTTTCCTACTTCTTTAGAAAAGCATCAGGGAGAATAAAAAAAGTGGTTTTCAAAAAGGAATATTTTATTTTATTCTAAAGGTTCATGGGTTAAAAACAATAGTCAAGACCAGGAAAATCAGAGCAATTTCAGAACAGCAGTGGAGGGGATCAGTAAGGTGATTGAAACAACGACTTTTTTCCATTCTGCTTTTTCTCTTGTTTCTAAATAATATTAATATCTCAATAAGTATATGATTTATTAACTCAATGGCAGCTTCAATTTTAATTCCTTTATGATTTAGACTGTTTAGCTCTGGGTCCTTACACGTAGATTTCTACTGTACATTTATTGCATAGTAGAATATTGACAGAACTATAAAGGTGCGTTATTTTGTAAATCTAAAGATCTATGATTCAGGTTCCTATTTAAGATTTTTCTCTTATAGGTTATTCATGCTAAGGCTCATACATACAGTCTCAAAACAACATTTTTTTCCACAAGAAGAAATTCATGTTTAATTTCTCCCTGTTTTAACATCTGTCCAATGTTGAATTACTTATAATGCTTTTCATTATATTATTTTTTGTATCCTTATTTTGCATCTGATGTTTTTATCAGGATTATGATAATTGTCTGAATGAAAAAAAAATGATTTATATCCCGGTCTAGGCCTTGTAGTACTCATTAAAGTAATACTAGATTAAATACTGATCCATCATGTTATGCCAAGTACAAAACTACTGAAATTACTCAGATGTAAAGATCTGACTGCTTCAAATTTCAGAACACTTTCCAGTGAATATTTCACATATTATTTTATGGATTAAGATGAGTCAAGAATGATATTATTCCAAAAAGCAGATATACAAATTAAGTTATTATATAAAATATATAAAATGTAACCACTAATTACAATTGCATTGCAGACTCATGTTTCATAAGCATATATACCAACATTTGTATTCATTCCTCCACCATCTTGTCAAATCTTTTGGTTCCTCTGAACTGGAAATTTCTGTACTATGCACTTGAACCTTGGTTATGTTTTCAGTCATGATTTGATACAATTCTGCTCAGGGGCTAACTTTGCTTGACTCATACTCAAATTTCTTCAGTTACCTGTGTCTTTTGGATAAAAATAAGAGCTTTGCCTCATTATCTTGTAATTCATTAACTTAGATTTTATTTAATATAAGAAAGACATGTATTGCTCTATTTTATTTATGAGTGGTTGCACATATTTAGCTGGCTATGTAAAATAGCATGTAAGTTTCTTGATTTAATTTCAAATTAGATACCAAAACATAGAACACATTATTTGATTTACATTTAGAAATAAAAATATTTTCCTCTAGTTCCCTTTAAGTAGCAAAGAGTAAAATAAATTTGAGTTTCTCAGTATGTGTGCCATCAACCCACTAGCTTCTCAGCACAACCAGCAGGATGCATTATAAAGATGTCATTTGCATAACTGGTTGAGCACTTTCAAATGTCAGCACAACTGCTTCTACAATGCTAATAACGCTATGTTCAGCTATATATGCTACACTCAAACTATTAACCAAATGATTTAAACATATATGTACACTGCTTGAATTAACCTTGACATTTACATGGGCTGCTTCTATCTATTTCAAACACCCAGTGGAATTTCTAAGGATTAAGGATTAACAACTAATCAATGCATTGCACTGCCAGTTATAGGGGGATCTTTTTTGTAATAAAAAAAAATAATTTTAGCTTAAAAAATAAGAAAATAATAAAATGTATATTTAATTTAATTAGCATGTACTATTTTTTGTTCATTATATTGCAGACCTACGCTCATGGATACAAAAGCATATGTAAGAAAAAAAAATTAAAACATATACATGCAAATATTCACATTATGAGAGGGAGCTTATTAATAAGGAAGACTTGTTGAGGACAGCCTTGTTTACTGCAGGTTAAAATGTTGCATTTAAGTAGATTTAAGTGCATTCTCAGCTAAACCCCTTTTTGTTTGCTGTACTGTTTACTGAATAGGAAGCCAGTGAGGTAGTAGTATAAAAGAAGATTACACTGTGGAATTGCAAGTGCATGGCAATGTGGTAGGAACATGATGCGTAAAATACACTGAAATAGGGAAGAGCAAACTTCTTGAAATTTAAAAAACTTTGATTTGTGACTGAAGTTGCTCAAATTGGCCTGAAAATTGGTATATGACACTGTGCGGTCTCCAAGGACTCAGATTTTCTATTTCTTTTTGTTATCTTCTTTTCTTTTTAATTCTCCCCCCTCCCTTTTAAACTCTTTAACATGATGATAGCAAGAGCAAATAATATCAGAGTGACAAACAGTGTCTGTTGCATATGTTATGCTTTTTTAAATTAGAAAACTTCCAAACATTGTCCCTTTTTGGGGAGAAGATGGTGTTTAAACACACGTGGCATTATTTTAAAAATGTTTCCACATAATAATACATTAACAGGGGGCAGATTTCTTCCCTTTATATAGACAAATATTAATGTAATAAGAAACAACGGCATGCTCTGCACAAGTGTTTACAAATTATGCATTAACATTGGCAGAATGCCTGTTAATTGTCAGGAGAAATAGTGGCTTCTTCTGAACTAGCCTGGAAAAAGTTTCCATTTTATTTGGGAGCAGCAGTGTACAGTGTAGCCGTGGAAAGGGTGGGGTAATTAATAGTGGCCGCAAAAGTATCTGCAGCAGAAGCAGCACAGCATTGAACAGACAAAGCAGTAGATGTGTGTTTGGCTGTTTGGGGTAGTAGTAGTAGTAGCAATGATGGTTGTGTAGTAGTAATGGTAGTGGCTGTAGGCATAATGGAAGAGGCAATTGGGGGAATAGCAGCAGGTACTAGCAACTGTGGTGATGGCAGCATCAGCAGCCATACTGTACGGAACATGATGGTAGGCAAGTAGTCATTGGCAGTGGCATGATGGTGGCAGCAGCATCCATACAATATAGAACATGATAGTAGGCAGGCAGACACTGATAATGGCATGATAGAGGCAGCAAAAGCCATATGGTATGGGACACAATGGTATGCAGGCAGATTATACTGAACTGGCTTATGCAGCTTCTACTGTGTCTTAAACTACTTGTGATAGCAGAAATGGTGGAACGTGAGTGACTTGGTGGGGTCAGAGAGGGGACACATGGACAACATCTGCTCCTAAAATCTGCAACAAGCTGCATACACAGTATATCCTGGTAATAAATTTGTCCTTCCTTTTCACAACAGGAAAACAATACCCCATTTTGTTTTTGTTTTTTTTAGCAAGGGTCTAAAAGCATAGCTATCCAGTAATCATTAGATTGGTTCTAGAGATGAGCGAGAATACTCGTCCGAGCTTGATACTCGTTCAAGTATTAGGGTACCCGTAAGTGCTTGCTACTTGGACGAGTATGCTCGAGGAAATGGCATCTCCCGCCTTTTGAATTTTTGGCGGCTATAAACTCAGCCAATCACAAGCCAGGAGACTCTGTGGTACACCCAGCATCACGTGGGGCCCTTACATGTCGATAGCAGGGGTTGGCTGGCCTTATCAGGTGACCCTGGAATATACTAGTGACTGCCCTCGGTGCTCGGCTCAGTCGCTGCCTGGATGCCGTTAGGGACAGATCTGCAGTGTGATACAGGGAGAGTGTTAGGGTGTTCTACTAAATTTGTGTTAGGCAGGAGTGATTCTAAAAGAACAGCCCTTGTTAGGGATAAAAGACCCTTTTTTTTATCTGCTTGTGGCTGGGCTTGCTGGCACTAGTACTGCAGCTACCGCCATATTTGCAGCATTTTGCAGGGAGACTGTAAAAAGTTTATTTTTTGGCTCTCAGTGACACACATCCATTTCAAACAGCTAAGTGGGACACTTTTTTTGTGTTTCATTGAAATAGGCACAGTCTGCAGATTTTTTTCTGTCTAACTGATAGATAGTGGAAGTCACAGTACAAAATCCTTTTGTTTGCTCTCAGTGATACAAATCCATTTAATACAGCTGTGTGGAACCATTCTGTGTGTCACAGTTCAGCTGGCCAGTCACCACAAACCACAATCCGTACTTCCTGTCCAGGTGACCCATACTGTACGTCACGTAATCAAATACAGTCTTTTGCTCTCACTGATACAGCTACATTAGAAAAATCTCTGTGCGACATTTGTCTGGGTTGCAGTGAAAATAGCCACAGTCAGCAGGGGCTGAGTTTGCTCTCTGATATATTCTGCACATCACGTAAAAAATAAATAAATAAATAAATAAAATAAACTTTTTTTTTTAATCTCAGTGATACAAATCCATTTCATACAGCTGTGTGGAAAAATTCTGTGTGTCACAGTTCAGCTGGCCAGTCACCACAAACCACAATCCGTATTTTCTGTCCAGGTGACCCATACTGTACGTCACGTAATAAAATTCGGTCTTTTGCTCTCACTGATACAGCTACATTAGAAAAATCTCTGTGCAACATTTGTCTGGGTTGCAGTAAAAATTAGCCACAGTCAGCAGGGGCTGAGTTTTCTCTCTGATATATTCTGCACGTCACGTAAAAAAAAACTTTTTTATTTTTTTATTTCAGTGATACAAATCCATTTCATACAGCTGTGTGGAACCATTCTGTGTGTCACAGTTCAGCTGGCCAATCACCACAAACCACAATCCGTGTTTTCTGTCCAGGCGACCCATACTGTACGTCACGTAATCAAATACGGTCTTTTGCTCTCACTGATACAGGCTACATTAGAAAAATCTCTGTGCAACATTTGTCTGGGTTGCACTTAAGAAGACCAAGTCTGCCTAATCTAATAGTTTCAGTGTAGTTGCTCCATACTGCACGGTATGTAATAAAATACCGTTCAGATTGAACAAGTTTGTGGGTTTCAGTACAGCAGGCCCATTTTAATTTTTTTTTGGTATATATAATACACTTATATACAGAAAATGTTGAACCCCAGGGCTAAAGGTCGTGGGCATTCAATTACTGCAGGGGGCAGAGGCCGTGGTACTGGGCAGGGTGAGAAAGTACCTGCTGATGAGGGAGCAGGGGACCGACGCAGAGGTACACTTTCTAGCTTTATGTCTGAACTTACAGGGACACGTGGTTGAGCACTGTTGAAACCACAACTTGGTGGAGGCTGGGACCGAGTCTGACCCTGGGGCCGCTCATGTACTGCCCACAACGAGGATTGCGGGGCCTACCTCGGTCACGGTCTCTCAGACGTACTATGCCTCCTCCTCCGACCCCTCCTCCTCCGAATAACCATCCGTGGGCACGGCGCCTTCAGTCGGTATCTCTAGGCGCAGCAGCAGTGCCGTGGCTAAGCGCCAGCAGGCGGTGCTCAAACTGCTGAGCTTAGGTGACAAAAGGCACAACGCCCAAGAACTATTACAGGGCATCACAGCGCAGACCGATCTGTGGCTGGCACCGCTGAACCTCAAGCCAGGCATGGTTGTGTGTGACAACGGGCGAACCTGGTGGCGGCTCTGCCACTCAGCAGACTCACACATGTGCCATGCCTGGCCCACGTGTTCAATCTCATAGTTCAGCGGTTCCTCAAGACATACCTCAATCTGTCTGATTTGCTCACCAAGGTGTGCCGCATCTGTGCGCATTTCTGCAAGTCGACCACAGATGCTGCCACTCTCAGGGCAGCGCAGCGCCGCCTACAACTGCTCGCTTACTGACTGTTGTGCGATGTGCTCACAAGATGGAATTCGACATTAAACATGTTATCCAGAGTTTACCAGCAGCGCAGAGCGATTGTAGACTGCCAGATGTCAACTTCCACCAGAACTGGTAGTCAGGTCAGTCAGCTTCCTCAAGTCTACAATGAGGAGTGGACGTGGATGTCTGATATCTGCCAGGTGTTCAGCAACTTTGAGGAGTCAACACAGATGGTAAGCAGCGATGCCGCCATTCTCAGCCTCACCATCCCGCTGCTTTGCCTGTTGAAAAATTCACTGCTCAGCATGAAGTTGGAAACTTTGCGCTTGTCACAAGAGGCAGTGGAGGAAGAAACGCGCTTGATAGCCAGAGCACCCTCCTGTCTGTTTCTCAGCACGTATCGGAGGAGGGGGATGACGATGAGGAGGAAGAGGAGGAGAATGTCGGTGAGACAGAAGAGGGTACCAGTGCTCAGTCCTTCTTAACTGTTGATCGTGTATGGGCTGAAGAGGAGGACTTGGAGGAGGAGGAGGAAATGGAGAGTCAGGCCAGTGAGGAGAGGGAATTCTTGCGTGTTGGGACTCTGGCGCACATGGCAGACTTCATGTTAGGCTGCCTATCCCGTGACCCCCGCGTTAGAAGCATTTTTTCAAACACCGATTACTGGGTGTTCACTCTCCTGGACCCACGGTACAAGCAGAACCTTTCCACTCTCATTCCTGTAGAGGAAAGGAGTATGAGAGTGAATCAATATCAACAGGCCCTGGTGCACAAGCTGAAACAATCCTTCCCATCTGATGCCGCTAGTGGCAGAGGGCATGGTTCTGTGGGCCAAGTAGCGGGGGAGAGGAGGAGAGCAGGCAGCTTGTCCAGCACTGGCAGGGGAACGCTCTCCAAGGCCTTTGCCAGTTTTATGTCACCTCAGCAAGACACTGTCACCTGTCCCCAGTCTAGGCAGAGTAGGGGGGAGCTCTACAGAAAGATGGTGAGGGAGTAACTAGCTGACCATACCAACGTCCGGACCAATCACTCTGCTCCATACAACTACTGGGTTTCAAAGCTGGACACGTGGCCTGAACTGGCACTGTACGCCTTGGAGGTTCTGGCCTGCCCTGCCGCTAGCGTGTTGTCAGAGCGGGTATTCAGTGCAGCTTGTGGTGTCATCACCGATAAGTGTACACACCTGTCAACTCACAGCGCTGACAGGCTGACGCTTATTAAAATGAACAAAGCCTGGATTTCACCGCAATTCAAATCTCCTCCGGGGGAAAGCAGCTAAAGATTAACATTACTTATGTATCCGATTCCTCTTCTCTACTCCTCCTACTCCTCCTCCTCCTTGTCGTGTTTGCCTAACGCTGACCCAAAAAACGCAATTTTTTAGATGTCCAACTGGCACTCTTTTACCACAATTTTTCCGGAGGGCCCCCTACAGGCCCTCTCTCTAAACAATTTTTCCGGAGGTCCACCTACAGGTCCTCTCTCTAAACAATTTTTCCGGAGGTCCACCTACAGGCCTTCTCTCCAAACAATTTTTCCGGAGGTCCACCTACAGGCCCTCTCTGTAAACAATTTTTCCGGAGGTCCACCTACAGGCCCTCTCTGTAAACAATTTTTCCGGAGGTCCACCTACAGGCCCTCTCTGTAAACAATTTTTCCGGAGGTCCACTTACAGGCCCTCTCTCCAAACAATTTTTCCGGATATCCACCTACAGGCCCTCTCTCTAAACAAGTTGTCTTTGCACCTAGTTGGGTGCTTCCCTAACATGTGATGGGTGTGTGCCTCGCCTTTCTTGGTCTGGGTGAGCACAATTGCCATGAGGGTACCCACCAGGCTGTTGCCTAAGAATTTGGGGTAATGGTGGGATTAGGCAGCCTCAGAGGCATCCATGCATGCTGCCCCTGCTGTTTCCTGTCCATTTCCGTGGTGTTTCCATCATTTTCTGAGGTTTTCAGGTTTTCACCCAGCCTTCCCTAGACAGAGCCTTGGTCCCCTGCAAAAATGCTTGAGTCTCCGATTGACTTCAATGGGGTTTGTTACTTGAAACGAGCACCCGAGCATCGGGAAAGGTTTGTCTCGAATAACGAGCACCCGAGCATTTTAGTGCTCGCTCATCTCTACCTGCCACCCACCAGGCCATAGCTCTAAACGTGCAACTTTCCAAGTTGCTGGCCCTGGAAATGTTGCCGTTTAGGCTGGTGGACACCAAGGCCTTTCGCAGCCTGATGGTGGCGGCTGTTCCTTTTTACGCAGTCCCCACCCGCCACCATTTTTACCGGTGTGCCGTCCCTGCCTTACACCAGCATGTGCCCTGACCAATGCAGTTATTGGCAAGGTCCTCTTAACAACTGACACATGGACAAGCGCTTCTGACCAGGGACGCTACATTTCCCTGATGCACACTGGGTGAACGTTGTGGAGGCTGGGAGCGAGTCGTACCCTGGGATTGCACAGGTGCTACCCACGTCGAGGATTGCGGGTCCTACTTCCATCCAGATTTCCGCTGCCAACTACAGTACCAACTGCAACCCCTTCTTCTCTTCCTTCACCTCGTCCTCCACTTCTTCCCATGCAGAATTGCCATCTTGCAGCACCACTCAGACTTCTGTCAGTAGCTGGAAGCAGTGTAGCACAACAGTCGGTAAGTGGCAACAGGCCGTGCTGAAGCTTATTTGCCTGGGTGACAAACAGCACACCGCCGCAGAGCTGTGGCATGGCATAAGGGAACAGCCAGGCAAGGTTGTATCAGATAACAGCCACAACTTTGTAGCGGCTTTGGAGCTGGCCAACCTCCGACACATACCATGCCTGTCCCATGTATTCAACTTAGTGGTTCAGCGGTTTCTGAAAGCCTACCCCAATTTGCCTCAGCTACTGGTGAAGGTGCATCGCCTGTGTGCCTATTTCCGCAAGTCACCGACAGCTTCAGCCGGCCTGGCAACGCTGCAGCAGCACTTGCAGTTGCCGGCTCACCGACTGCTGTGCGACCTGAGCACGAGATGGAATTCCACCTTCCACATGTTGAGCAGGCTTTGTAAGCAGCAGAGAGCAGTAGCAGAATACAAGCTGCAAAACGGTCGGCGCCTTTCTAGTCAGCTTCCGCTCTTCACAAGCGACGAGTGGGCATTGATGTCTGACCTCTGTGAGGTGTTACGCAACTTTGATGAATCTACACAGATGGTGAGCGGCG